>JASCZI010211624.1:20702-39198 GCA_036250425.1 Stylosanthes scabra | reverse complement strand
TGATAATTTTTTCTTTCTTCCTCCATTGATGAACTCTAATTACTTTAAATTTTTCTCTTCCATTTGTTCATCTCCACCACCATGAACCATAGAGAGCAATCAAGAAAGAGCTTTAAAGATATATACTCCACCACTTCCATTTGTCCCCCGCTTCCATTTGTTCATTTTCCACCACCATATACCCACTTTTTCAGTTTTGCTCATCATGCACCCACTACTTCCATTTGTTTATATCTTCCATTTATTATTTATACTCCATTGTTAGCAGCTTCATCTTCTTCGCTATCAAACTTCATTAACGAATTTTTTGGATGGAGAAGATTAGTGTTTTGCACTTTTGCATAATTACATAGTATAAGAAAGGGTTTTGCAAGAAAGAGGAAGAGAAAAATTAATTTTATTAGGGGCCGGATTGAGTCCGTTCATCCACATCATCCCGTTTACATGCCACGTATGCCAGTTCCGTTAACTTTTAGGTCATCCCATTGACAGAAGGGCTAACTTGGTAAACGGAGATTAAGTTCAGGGGTCGGGTTGAGGGTCTTTTTTTATTAGGGGTCTCCTTGATTTTTTACGTCATTATCAAGGGCCTCGTTGGTATTTTAATGAAAAATGATTACATCATACACCACAATATTTTCTACTCTGGCACCAAGCACTCCCACACTGTCTCAATGGCTACACCCTCTACACTCTTATAGGAGAAAACTCTAAAGTAGAAGAATGAATTTAAAAGTCATACAATGTGTATTGACTTGGTACACTTAACACTCTCAACTTAAATCTCTATTTATAACATAAAGGCCCACTCACACTTCTTATATTAAGCGATGTGAGACTTCTTATACACATTATTTTCAACTAAACCCAACAATCTCCACCTTGATTGAAAATAATGACATTGTCAAGTCAACACCGACAATCATAGCTTTATAGCTATCACACTCCACCATAAAAAGTGCATCCACTTAGAATTAGTCAATTCTAAGAAATTCATCGGCACATGTCGAACAAACCTTGCTGAGACTTTATGGTGTTGCTTCCATGTTGGCTTTCCTTGGAAGTAACTCAGCCATCGACATAACTCCACCATCACACACCTTGCATAAACCGCCAACCAATGCTCATATGTAATTGTGAACCTGCTAACAGCTCATCCTCTTTCATGGCAGTGTAGACCTACCACGAGGATACATCTCAACATTTCAGATGATATCATCATATCTCTCAACCAGAGAGGCGCTGACTTGGAGCTTTTTGCCGAACTTGCTCCACCTGGATAATATCTCGTCGTATGCCCAAATTTTTCGCATCTTGTGTAACCCAGATTGTATCAATACATCCTTGACTTGATTTTTCTATATCAAACTTCATGACGCTTGAAAAAAGGTACCATTGTAACAACACAGCAATAACCAAGCTACCACGAACAATTCTCCAACACTACACAGGATAATTCTTCTAATGTGGAAGATCAGACAAAGCTACAACCACAGAGCATATTAAGAATTTACATCCACCAAACCATAGCTTTGATACCACTTGTTGGGCATCGCGACTATGCCCCCATGGAGAATTAAAAATAAAGAAGAAGGAAAGAACCATAACACAATCACAAGACAAGAGAATTAACGTGGAAACCCAAAAACAGGAAAAAAAAACCACGGCCATTGTCAAACGACAACCAAAAAAATATTATGAAAAAGGATTACACCATATACCACAATATTTTCTACTCCGACACCAAGCACCCCCACACTGTCTCAATGACTACACCCTCTACACTCTTACAAGAGAAAACTCTAAAGTAGAAGAAGGATTTTAAAAGTCATACAATGTGTATTGACTTGGTACACGTAACACTCTTAACTTAAACCTCTATTTATAACATAAAAGCCCACCCACACTTCTTATATTAAGCGATGTGAGACTTTTTATACACATTATTTTCAACCAAATCCAACGTATTTTCATCCTTTCTCCCCCCTCTTCTTCTATGTTGTTGTTGATGAGGTAGATGGCGGTAGAAGGAGCTACAGTTGATGGTGGTTTAGAGTTTAGGTGGCTGTAGTTGTTGGTGGTGATGGCGACGATAGAAAAATGACAGATGATTACTTTTTTATTTTGTGAATGATTATATTTTTATTTATTTAAATATATTATTATTTTTTTAATTTTAGATGATATTTTTTTTTTATTTTCATTGGTCAACTTTGCTGGCAGATTTATTTGAGATGTTATATTAGTCCATTTTCTATTTTTTAATTAAAAGTATTGGTCCTTTAGCATTATATTTCACCTGACAAGTAATAAAATCTAGCATTATTTTTCTATTATTTGTTGAGTTTACATTAGCGTATGAGCCGCATCCGAATTTGATATAATGGTAGCTTAAATCATATATATAAATAAACAACTCATTCATGTGCTTAATATAATAAGCTAAGGGTATTTAGTAATGAAAAAATTTATATGAATAATATTGTTTTACAGTGTTCTACAAAAATCGTCTCTAAAATTTTCAAAATTGATAAACATAACATTCAATTTTGTTAAAGAAAAAATTGTCCCCTAATTAATTAAAAATATGGAAAAATGTATTTTTTTTTATCACATTTTAAATGTGAGTACGTAACAAAAATATCTAAAATTAATATTTTTTACACATTTTTAAATAATTAAGGGGTATTTTTATTGTTAATAAAATTTTAGATAATTTTTGTCCATTTCTAAAAACTTTAAGGTAATAATATTGGTTTAGCCTTTTCCTATATATATTTAAATTGGGTTATGCAATTTGCACACTAAAATTCAGCAACCAAATTAGCTATCAGTGTAAAATATACATTGAAATACAAAATACACACACATATATATATATATATATATATATATATATATATACACGAATACTTATTTACTAAATTTTAGTGTATAAATAGCATTTTTTATTTGAAAAAGTATAGGAAACACACAAGGTTAGGGAGCCCATAGAAGCACATTCACGAAGCACACTCAGTGACCAAAACGAAACAGAGACGACACTTCCTCCTCCGTCAATCTTGCGCTGTTTTTCTTGTTCCCTCTTCCTCCATCAATGTTGCCGTCAGGGTCTCCTTCTTCGTCATCCATTGTTGCCTCTTCTTCGTTTTGGTCAGATCTGTGTCTTCTTCCTTCCTTCCTTTTTCATCCTTCTTCTTCTTCCTCCTCCTTCTCCTTTGTTGTGGTCGCTATTGTTATGTTGGTGGTAGTGTTGCGGTTGTAGTGGCGAAGGTGGTGGTGGTGGTCAGATGAAAATTTTGTTCAGTTTCAGATAATAATTTTAGTTAATTTCGAATGATGACTTGTTTTAGTTTCGGATAATAACTTTATTTGTCTATTGGATGATAACTTTTAATTGAATTTAATGACTCCTTAAGAACTTTCTAATGTTGATTTCATAGGACCGTTTTTTATTTATATTATTATATTAGTCAAGTTTTTTTTTTCTACACCAAAATTATTTTGGTTTCCTAATATTCTCCATTTAGTCATATTTTGAGCCCACTATACTCATGCATGTTAGTTTAAAAAAAAAAATACCAAAACTACTCACAAAAGATTCGAACGTTGACAAAACTACCCATGAAAGAAAGAAACGAGTTTTCTACCCATGAAAGATGGGCTTTGTACGACAAAATTACCCAAAACGACATTCAAAACTACCTAAAATCAATGCATTGTTAGTGACGTTTGGATAGTTTTGACATACAAAGTCCATCTTTCATTGGTAGAAAACTCATTTTTCTTTCATGGATAGTTTTGTCAGCGTCCCAATCTTTTGTGAGTAGTTTTAGTATTTTTTCCTTTAAAAAAAAACTCATGCATGTTATTTGGATGAGTTATGAACTCATCAAAATATTTACAGTGTACAGACCGATTCATACACATGGTGATATTTTGAATGATGTTTTTGTTGAATGCATTAGATAATTTTGCCGTGAGATTAATTCATATTTTTATCATTTATAGTAAAAAATAATAATTTATTTTAAATGTTTCAATAATTTAAAAAGGATGTTGTTGATTTTAAGAATGTTATATACATTTTTTTTTTCTTTAGGTATTGTTTGGTTTTGAAGAACGGGACCGAAATTTGAGGATTGAGATTTAGTATTATGTTTGGTGAATAGGAATTTGATTCAGTCCCCAAAATTTTATTATGTTCAGTACCTCCAAATGGTATGGACTGAGGTACTATAGACTGGAACTGAATTTAATAACTTTTTTTTATTTAAATACCTTCACTTAACATTAAAGTTTTCAATATTAACATTTGTCTCTAAACCCTAAACTCTAAACAAACTTAATTCAGTTTTAGTTTTTCAATCCCAATTTCAGTTTCTCAGTCTCTATCACAAACATAGTCTTATAGTATTTTTTTGTCATTTTAAATTTTAAAAGTAATAATTGATAAAAAGAAGAACATTGAAAATTTTGTTTTTATATTATGAAAAAGAAGAACACAAAATGTATATAAAAAGGCAATTACTGCCTTCTCGTTTAAATTACGTTATATAAAAATATATTTAATGTATATAATAAATTTATCATGTAATTATATAAAAAATAATTAGAAAAAAATCAATAGACAATAACTTTAATTGTTAGCCGTCTATAT
Source organism: Stylosanthes scabra (assembly GCA_036250425.1). Classification (NCBI taxonomy): domain Eukaryota; kingdom Viridiplantae; phylum Streptophyta; class Magnoliopsida; order Fabales; family Fabaceae; genus Stylosanthes; species Stylosanthes scabra. The sequence goes on along the minus strand of JASCZI010211624.1, from coordinate 34,538 downwards.
TATCTTTAGTTAGAAATTTAACCTATTTTTAATCAACATTTTTAAATACAACAAGGTAACTAATAAAAATTCAGCCAACATCAGCCAATAACTTAAATTAAATATTTTTTTTTTTAGGATTTGGATGCTCTATTTTTTTAGATTTCGGATATTCTATTTCTGTTAGCTGTTTTAGGTTTCGGATATTCTATTTTTAAAAAGTTATGGATGTTCTACTAGTTTTTATTGTGAATTTCTTCTAAAGAGTAATATTTTTTGTTGGCTTATTGTTGTGGTTAAAAAAAAAAAAGGAAAAGTATAAGTAACTAATAATTTTTACCAATAAATCAGCCAACAAAATTAGAACATCCGTAACCATCGTTTATAGAACATCCACAAATGAAAATCATAGAACATCTGAAACATAAAGTAACTATCAGCCAACTTTATATTTTTTTAGAAACAGAACATCCGAAACCTAAAACATCCCAAATATAAAGATATAGAAATATCCAATTTAAATTGTTAGCTGATGTTGCATGAATTTTTATTAGTTATTTAGTATTGTTGTGAAAAGATATTAATTATTTATAATTTTTCTGTTAAATATTAATAGTTAATTTTCAATTAAAAATAATAAGTTAAACTGATCGTGTAGGATTGTCTAAAAAATAATTTATCCTACATTTTCAAAAAGTATGAAAGCAATTTCCTAGAAACAAAATAAGTAAAAACATTATTTCTACAACTAGTAGATCTATTTGTCCATAGATGTGAGTGAAAGTGTGACACATCTTTGGTCTTTGGTCGGCAAGTGAGACAACCACTTAGACGCGTCACACTTTTTATTTATCTTCCTCTTCATTCACACACACACACAAACACCCTCTCTCTCTCAAGTCTCAACACACTATTCACTCTCTTCTCATCATTCCCTTCCTTCTCTCAAACTTGACACACATGTTTATGTCCATGGATTCTTGTTCTTCCTCCTCCATCGACAGAACCAGATCCACAAGAACCTCACCATCCACATCACCACCACAAACCTCCTTAGACTCTCAACTCTGGCATGCCTGCGCAGGCGCCATGGTTCAAATGCCGCCCCTCAACTCCAAAGTCTTCTACTTCCCACAGGGCCACGCTGAACACGCCCATGCCCATTCCCATGGACAAAATTCCCATTTTGCCCCTACCTTCAAAACCCCAATCCCTCCCTTCTTCCCTTGCAGAGTCACCGCCATCAAATACATGGCGGAACCTGAAACCGACGAGGTCTACGTCAAGATCACACTCACCCCTCTCACTCAACACCACCACCTTGCATCAGACCTAGAAGAACGCGATGATCATTCTAGTAATAATCCTTTCTTGGACAATAATAATCTTGAAAAGCCTGCTTCTTTTGCCAAGACTCTAACACAGTCCGATGCCAACAATGGCGGCGGCTTCTCCGTGCCTCGTTACTGCGCCGAAACGATCTTCCCGAGGCTTGATTACTCGGCGGAGCCACCGGTTCAGACGATAATCGCAAAAGACGTGCATGGACAGTGTTGGAAGTTCAGACACATTTATCGAGGGACACCAAGGAGGCACCTTTTGACTACTGGTTGGAGCAATTTCGTTAACCAGAAGAAGCTTGTTGCCGGTGACTCCATTGTTTTTCTCAGAGCCGAAAACGGTGACCTTTGTGTTGGGATTAGGAGGGCCAAGAAGGGTGGTATTGGCGCTGGAAATGGAACCTTCACTTCTACTACTGCTGAGTTTTGGAACAATAGTAATGTTTCTCCGCCGCGAAGTTTTGGCTATGGTGGTGGTGGTGGTGGTGGTGAGTCTTGTGTTGTTGAGGCTGTGAATTGTGCTATGAATGGAAGGGCATTTGAGGTAGTGTATTATCCAAGAGGGAGCTCGCCGGAGTTTTGTGTGAAGGCTTCTTCTGTGAGGGCTGCAATGCAGGTTCAATGGTGTTCTGGCATGAGATTCAAGATGCCCTTTGAGACTGAGGATTCTTCAAGGATCAGTTGGTTCATGGGCACCATTTCTTCTGTCCAGGTTTCAGATCCTCTCACTTGGCCTGATTCTCCTTGGCGCCTTCTTCAGGTATTCCATCTTCAGATCCCGTGAAAATTTTGTGTTTTCTTTTTAGTATTTCTTTGTTTCTCTCATGAGAGTGTCTAAGATCTCTTGTGTTGTTAATTTTATTATTGAACTTAAGATCTATTATTACTTGGTTTCTTTAACAAAGACAGTTTACAAATGCTGCATAAAGATGGAACACAGTTTACTGTTTTGTCAGATTGAGATGATTTTCATTTGATTTTTGTCACAAACTATTTGTATATCATCTTTTTACTGTTACTATTAGCCTTCCTATTAACTAGTAATTACTGCATCGTGCTGATACTGACATTTGTAAAATTTTGTGAACTTTTATGCAACAACACACTTAAAAATCTTTGCAGGATGCATGTGTTGCTATAAATGGATTTTTTTAATATTAAATACTAACGGTTAATTAAAGTTAATTTTATAGTAGTAAAGTATATCAACAGTTAAACTACAGTGGAAGGTAGCAAATCCCTTCTAAGTACCAAAGTTTAACTAATCAAAAGGCCTAGCTAGGACCTTTTTTAGCATTATCTGTGGATTGACATTTTTCTAGAGTATTTATGGATTACAAATGTATTGGTCTAAATTTGTTAGTTTATGATGGAAATTTCAGGTGGTGTGGGATGAACCAGATCTACTCCAAAATGTGAAGTGTGTGAACCCATGGTTAGTTGAACTAGTTTCAAATGTGCCAAACTTCCATCTATCTCCATTCGCACAGCCAGCAAGGAAGAAACAAAGGTTCCTGCAAGACCAACCAGATTTCCATCTCATCAACCAAATTCCAATTCCACCATCATCATTCCAAGACCATCACAGTTTTTCTGCAGGCATACAGGGAGCCAGGCATGCCCATCATCAATTTGGGCTCGCTCCGCATGAATTCCACATCAACACCCTTCATCATCAACCAGACATGAACCTTCTTGGTGGATTTCCAAGGCTTGATCATGCAGCACAGCAACCTACTAGGCCTAGTTTTGGAATCTACAACAACACTGCTGCCACCAAGAACAAGAATAATAACAACAATCTTGAGATATCTTGCTTGTTGAGTGTGGGAAATCCTGGCCATAAGGAAGAAGAATCTTGTTCCAATGAGACAAAAGCACCTCACATTTTGTTGTTTGGGAAGCTCATTCACACTGAGCAGAACAACTCGTCAAACAGTGCTTCTGAAGGAACTAATTCATCACCCAAGACATCAGTTGAAAACTCTTCTGATGTAGGGTCTCCGTGGTACAAAGATCAGCGCAAGAATAATGACCTTGTGGGAGCCGAAAACATTAACATATTGTGTATGGCCTTATAACAAAATCAAAGTTTTTGTTGTTAAATTTGGCTATATTTGATGACAAAGAGTTCCTGCAATTCAAAGTAGGCCAATAAGTATTTATTTGATTTCCTTCTGTTGTATAGATTTTGGATATTTTTTTCCCATGGCATGATTCTACTAAGGTGCAAGTTAACAAAAATATTCCTTATTTGGTTTAACAAAACAAAAATCACAAGAAAATAACTGCTATGTTGCAAAGTGAATCATTATCAGGGGTAATATTTTGGTTAACTTGCACCTAACTGATATATGTTTTAGTTTTCTTTTAATTAGATTTGTTCAACAATATTGTACCAATTGAATTTCTATGAAAGAATCAAGAATGTTTGTTTTGTCAGCTATAGTTTGTCTTTATTTCATTGACTCAATGTTCAAGTTTCAATCTCATTACTATATTTTGGATATTTAATAATAAAAAAGGCATGCATTTCTCTCTTTCTTCATGAATATGAAAGATGGGTATTCTCATTTCTCACACTGTAATTTGAATGTTAAAGGTGCTAAAAAGAGTTGTACTCATCAAAACTTCCATATATATGGTCCCCCATACTGACAATTACATAAATGCCCAGTATTAACTGAAAGTTCTAGCTACTAAAGACATGCAATTCAACTGGCATGAACCAATATGCATTCAAATAAACTGAAGACATGTGATTGTTGTTGATAACTTTACAACCATAAAAGGTTATTGAATGGTGGTGCATCACATATATATTATTGAAGCCTATTGTTTTTTGGTCTAGCTAGGCAAAGTAACTATTGGCAACTACTATGTAAATAGCATATATAAGTGAGAGCATTTACTTTTACTAGGAGCTATTTAATATTTGGTTATTCTTTAACTATGAAGGAACAAGAAAAAGGTCAATTTTTAATCTCATCTTTGTTCTTGCTTTAGGAGACAATAAACTAATAAGGAAGTGCTGTCACAAATCAAACAAAAGTACTTGTTTCTTCTCAGTTTCTTATATCTTCCAATTTCACTGTGGGTATGGCCCACATATTATGGTGATCTCACTGCAAACAAAGTTTTCATGGGACACTGGATCATAAAAGAGTGAAGACAAGGGTGTCAATTTTCTCAATAAAAAATAATAATAAAAACATCAATGTATAGATTGGATGAGTTATAACAATTGAATATAATACTGTTACATTACATTAAATTGAAGTTGATAATCACTATGCAGGAGGCAACATTATTAATTAGCCAATTCAAGAGTTAAATATTAGTATATCAATTACTAGTAGGGTTTGATGTTTGAAGTGGCCAACAACACCTTTAATTTGTTGTTGTAAACTCCGTTGGCCGTTTTACTCTTTTGCAATACAAGTGGACAATAAACCGTGTGCTTTTGATTTGTTATAACTTATTACAAGAGTATCTAGGTCAATAACATTATGTAATATTTATATAAAAATTTGGGCAAATTATATTGTTTTTTCTATACAATTTGATATAATTATACTAAATATATATATATCTAACAGTCAGTTAATAATATTTAAAAATATTGCTAAAAAATATGATACTGGTTTACTGAATTAAACCTTAAATTAATATAAATTAAAATGATTGATCTTAAGTTTTTTTCTTTTCTTATTTATTATTTCAAACAAATATTGATATTTTTTTAAGATATATAAATAAAGTAGTATGATTGATATTCTTGTATTTCATAATAAAAGAGAAATTTTGGGTAATCAACACTTTTTTATTTAATTTTTACCTTACTTTTAAATTAATATTAGCCAATTTTCAATTTTGCACACTAAAAGTGTTGGTCCTCTAATATTCTATATAAAATATAATGGTTAAAATTTATAAATACAACACTATTTGTTTCTTTAAACAAAATTAGAAAAGGTCCTGAAAGAACATAGATATATATATAGAAAAGTTCTAATAAATTTCACTAAATTATGTGAGAGTTCAATATGATAATACTGACATTCACAAAAAGGGTCATATTTCTTCTATTGATAGTGATTTAAAATAATGACATACATTTATTGTTAAAATCACATAATTACAAAGAAGGGCACTTGTCTCTTATGATGAAGTAGATTGCTCATTGACAAGGGGAGAGAAAAAAAAAAGAAAAAAGAAAAATGAAGAACATGTTCATTGTATATGAGATTTTCTATACGTCATAATCATGTAACACCATTACTTAATTAATTAAAGGATGGAGTTCGAATCTATAATCATCTTATTTAATTTGGTGATGCAAGGGTACTAATTTAACCAATATAAATGGAAGTAAACTTTATGACAGACCAATCTAACGGTAAAATTAGAATCTCAAATGAAAAGGGTTAGTTTAGTTAAACATCGATTATTACTAAAATTATATAAAGTTATCCTACTCACGTATATATGTTTATATATAGAACTGGATTAAATATCTTCTTATTAATTAATTAATTATAATTAAACACTTTCTTTTTAAATCAAAGTCATGCACTCATGCTCATGCATATATATATTTTAAAGCTTGCTTGACGTGTGCTTTTACGGGTTAATTAAGCTAGGGTAATAACTAATTAATAATATCATCTTCATATTCTTTTTTTTTTCTTTTTAATTTTTCTCAATGTCGTGAAGATTAATATTCCTAGCTACCAATAACATCGATCAATTAGTAATATACCCTAATTTTATTTTAAAATAATAATAATAATAATAATAATAATAATAATAATAATAATAATAATAATAAAAGCATAGAGAGATGAATAATGGGATGCAAGTAAGTGCTAGTGTTGCGCCTAAGAAATGGCCGAAAGGGAATAGTTCTGTAATGTGATAATAATCCACATTCCATTCCCCAAGTATGCCGTAGTTAAAGGGAAAAAAAAAAGAGTAAATGATCCCTTGGGATCTCAGTCACAATACCATATTATTAATATTATTATATTGTTTTTTCTCACATGAGACCCTTAGATTATGACTTACTCAACCGTTCTTCTATATATTTATAAATATATATATTGTATGTGTAACGTTAGTTTATATTATTATAAGAAGATAATTTTTAATCAAATAAGGCAAACAAAGATATGCAAAGGTCAAGAAACACAGCTCAATTCAACTGCTTCATGCCCCCAACATCGGCACAACTTGTGTTTTTGTGTTGGACAAAGATTATGTGCATACACTTGTTTAAATTAAATAAATAAGAAGCATTTTCAAGTATGATATAGAATTAGGTATTTTCGAATTTTTATCGGTAAATATTAATTATATATATTATATTATTAAAATTAATAATTATAATTAAAAATTTAAAATTAATAATTAAAATTATCTGTTAAAAATACTAAAATACTTTATTTTATGTCATACCAAAAATACTTGCAAATAAATATACCAGTATGAATTAAGCTACTAGCTAGGTAGGAGTAGTGGTTGCATGTGAATGTTTAATGGAAGTTTTTATTATTATAAGGGGCTGGAATTGGTTGGCTGAACCAGCCATGTTATAATATTTTTGGGATCAAGAGCACAGATCCCAATTACGAGGTCTTGTATTGCATGTTGAGAAGACATTTTTCACAAGTCAACTACTGAATGATTTCAGTTTCACACATGGGGATTGTCAAAAAAAAAAAAAGAAAAAAAGAAAGAAAAATTAACATGCATGGGACATGTTGAAATAATAATGAACTGGCTCTTCAGTGTTCATATTGATTATTGAGTCAAAGTCGGTACCCTCAAAATTGAAGTCAAAAGCAATGTTAATTTCGCGGACATATGGATGTGAGATATATCGTAAATTTGGTCTAGGTTGTCATCTCTCTAATGGAATTTTCAAAATATAAAATTTATTTTTTTGTAGTATAAATTTATTTTTTAAACAGTTTAGTTATTAAAAATTAAGATTCAGAATTTAAAATTTAGAATTTATAATTTAAAATAAAAAATAATTTAAAATAACTATACTAAATTGAGTCTTTACTCAAACTCAAGTAAATTATTTTTTCATTATTTCATTACTATAAGTAACTACGAATACTTTTTGTTTTTGGTGATTTGTAACTATGAATACTTGCCAACACCTTTATTTATTTATTTATTTTTACATGCGATACCGTTTGATTTGAAGTCCGGGAGATTTGTTCTATTTTATTTATTTAATTTTTTTGGACTTGAGTCTTGAGATTTGTTCTATTAAAATCTAGAGTCCTAGTCCTTTTTTTTTTTAATTTTTATTTTAAAGATGTTTATTGGACTCAGCCATTAGGCAGGGATAAGCCTAAAATGGATGACATCTAGTTTTGCGTCCTCCCTTTTAATGGACCTTTATAAGTTTTTCTTTGAATTTAGTGGTGTAATTTTTGGTCCACTAATGACAGTGGGTCCCAGATCATGCACTTGGTTAATAAAATGGGCCTCTGAACAGATAACTCTTTTTAGTTATTTTCCTATCTCTTAATCCGACAAGTCAAGAATTAATTCATTGTAAATCGAAGCTTTATTTAAGAGTAAAAAACCAAGACGCCTCCTGATAATGACACAACAAATCAAGACGGCCCTTGATAAAAAAAAACTCCATCCCAGCCCCTGAAAAATATCACCGTTAAACACAATGATCCTTCTGTTAATGGGATGAGAGAAAGGGTAACAGAGATTGCAGACGTGTCATATAAATGGAGTGATGTGTCACTGTTGTAACAACGGAGACAATTTGGCCCCTGATAAATCGTGTTAAACGACTTCGTTTACTGCTTTGGGGGAGATAAAAAGAACATCGCCCTTCTCGTGTGTCCAGAATCACCCTTCCTTCTCCCCCAAAATTACGAAACCCTAGCCCTCACTACCCTCACTCTCTCCATTGACGACGATTTGACGGCGAATTGACGGCGCCGTGACAGAGTGTGTGATCGGCGAAGTAAGTAACATGATTTCCCCATCTTTCACTTTCACTTTCACTTTTATTGTTGTTGAAATCGAGTTGGTGTTGCATTGTGGTGGTCTGAAACCATTTATTTATTGTTGAAATTGTTGCTGGCTTGCTGCCATTGAAGGAAGAACCCTAACTGTTTTAGTATGATAAATTAATTTTTTTTGAATTGAAACTTACAAAATGATGACATGTTGTAGTTGCAGATTGCATGATAAATTAATTAATTTTTAACATGGTGTTAGCTTCCATTGGTATGAATGCATTTATTTTTCCTTCACATTATCTCTTTCTTTTTATTTTTTTCAAGCTTCAAAATGTGTGTGGCATGGATAGAATAATGTTGCTGTTGTTTTGAAGTATGAACCCTAATTTTCGTCAAGTGCAAATGTTGACGAATCCCCAAAAGAAATTTGATTTTTTTGTATTTCTTTGGAATTGTAAAATTGACAATGAATATTGCATGAGAAACTAAATATTGCGGTTAAGAAAAGATTTATCATGTTGTGTCAAGATAATAGTGCATCAATGTTTTGGTGGGTTGCTGAATATTTGATTGATAATTGTTATTTATGTTATTGTATGTTGTAGATTGCAAAGTTTATGATCCTTGTTTTACATGTTTGGGAAGGCTGGATGTAAATAGGAATGGGGTGCTGAATATGTTGAATATCCTAGATTTGGAAGCGTTGGCATAGTCATTAGGCTTTCCCAAATACACTGCCATAGTGCCATGTATGTGCAACAACCACCAATTGATTGTGTGGTATGTCTCTAAATTGTTGTCATTGTTCATTCATGCCTTTAACAAATTCTTGTACTAATTGATATGTTTCTAAATTGCTTATTTTAGGAAAAGCAAAAAGAAGCCAAGAGTTCCAAGTGTAAGCCAAGCTGAAGAAATAGATCTCTCTCAATCTAAGCTTTATTGATTGGTTGAAATTTCATGTCTGTTGCTACACAATGAGCAAATTGTGCATGTTGCCTCTCACTATAAAGAGAACCATTTCAATGACAAGAATTCAACAACTTTTCATTCACAAGTTTAACAGTGAAATTTTGTAATGTAGGCACCCAACGAAGATTCTGTAATGTGGTTGAATTGACTGAAAATCAAATAAACATGTCATGAGAAATAAAGATTCTGCGACATAATACATCACAAAATTGTGTAGTTTAACAGTGAAATTTTGTAATGTAGGTACCCAACGAAGAACCTTAAGCCCTTATACTGTAATGTGGGCACCAAAGGAAGAACCTTTCTAGAGACTCATGTTGTTGGGAGAAGAAGGTGGCGGAAGATGGGGCTGAAGATTCTTCGAAATTGGGGTTTAATAAGAGTTAGGTCCATGGCTTCAAGGAAGAAGATGAAGCTAAGCTTTCATATGATTTTATCGAGGGCCGGGGAGTACATTTTTACACAATTAACATCCTATGTGTCACTTAACAGCCACATCATCTTTTAACGGTACACGTCTGCTAGCTCCTTAAGCCAACACTGAGAAAAATTGATGGAGGGTGTAACTTGGGGAACGTCCATAAAAGATAGGGGCCGTCATGAGTATTTTTTATTTTTGGGGGCCTCGTGGTCAGTTCATTGTTTTGTCAGGGGTTGGGTAGTCAGCGCACTCTTATATTTAAAGGTTTTTCATTGTGCAATAAGTTGTTACATACACAAAGCTGAATTCAAACTCTTGACATTTATTTAAGCAAACATGTGAACTTACTATTAGACCAATTCAACTTGGTTAGGAAAAACAACTATTTGTATTAGACCAACTTCAATGGCCAATTTTGGAGTTTCTTGTCTAACGCAATTCAGAGTAGGGACTGACTCTTGCATTGGAGAGCACAAGGACCTTGTCCTTGCACGAGGCCCAATGAAGTGTAGTCCTTGCGCAGAGGGCTTCATTTGTGGTTGAAAAAAATAATATAACAATCATAATAACAATATAATAATCATAATAACGGTAATATATAATAACGGTAATTAAAAATATTAAATTAATTCATTTCATCTATAAATACTAACTACACACTTATATTTTCACATTTTCTTCCATTCTTTCTCAATATTTTTCAGAAATCTCCTACCAAAAAATGGATCCAAATCATTTCAACAATTTTTTCAATTACTTACCAAATTATTCTCAAAACACAAACACCCAACCATCCCAACCTTCAAATTCTGAAAATCCAAACCAAAACTTCACACTACCTAACACGTTTCCAAATCAAAACCTACAAAATATGCATAATTTCAATTTTCAAATCCCTTATAATAGTCAGCAACCTATTATTCCACCACATAACAAAAATGCACAAACACCCCAGTATCCGTTCTCAACCATGTTTAACCCCTCGATTGGTAATATGCCCCCAACATATTTTCAGTTTTCATCTCAATCTAGTGCATCAAGGCCTGGCTCAGTCGGTCTTGGTGCATCTTCTAATCCATCCCCTCAAACTTCGATACATTCTAGTTCGAATTCGCAATATTCCGATTTTGCAAACCCTTGTGGATTAGATGCCATCGAACTCAATGATGATGAAATTGGGAATCAGAGGCAACATAGCACTCCACTGTAGCAATGGGAAGAAGATGAAATGCTGATTAGTGCGTGGTTGAATATTTCAACCGATCCTGTAGTCGGCATTGACCAAAAGAGTGACACATTTTGGAATCGGATCAACAACTACTGTAAAGAACACAACCCAACGATAAAAACGGGAACAGTTGCAACTAAGAAACAATGGTATAAGTTCAGCAAAGCGGTTGCAAAATTTGCTGGTTGCTATGATCAGGCTACTCGAAACATAAGGAGTGGTTCAAATGGTAATGATATAAAGGAGTTTGCATACAAAATATATTCCGAGAATTATGGTCAGAAATTTACTTTCGAGAGGCACTGGAATATGCTTCGTTTGGAACAAAAATGGACAAGCCAACTACCTACGCAAAGCGGAGGATCCAAAAGAACCAAGGTCACTTCGGCTGGAGCATACTCATCATCATCAAACCCAGAAACACGGTTGGCTGAAGATGTTGGTATTGACTCACCCGTCCGCCCACAAGGATCGAAGAAGAGCAAGAGAAGAGGAAAAGAAAAGCAAAACTGTTCGAAGATCTTAGCGAGATAAAATCATCCATTGATAAGAAACTTTCTCTGATGGCGGATTTCAAGATTGTTAGGGAGAAGGAACTATTAGAGGAGAAGGAACACAGAGAGAAGCTTATTGCAATAAAGGAAAATGAGTTACAGATTCAACAAGAGATGAAGGAACAAGAATTACAAACTCAGAATCTTATTAAAGAAATGGAGATAAAGGTGAAGGAAAAAGAAATGGATATGCAATTCCTTAAACAAGACACATATAAGATGAGTGAGAAAAAAGTGCTCTTCAAGAGATTGCATGTGAGAAAATTGTTGCAAAGTGGTTTACTTAGGTGTGTGGTATTTTATTTTATTTTATTTTATTTCTGTTGTAGTTTATTTTATTTGTTGCATACTTTGATTTATTTCAATTTGTGATGCAATCTTTAAATTTAGTCTTATGTTTAATGAACTACTGTTTGAGTAACTAGCCGTTGCAAAACTAGCCGTTGCAAAACTAGTCGTTGTGTTTGTTAATATAAATAGCAATGCTATGTAGTCCCATGCATCACTTATGCTATACACAATAATTCAACAAATGTCAAGAAATTTTGATGATCTATTTCATGGCAATAAGAGGAGGAAACGCAATTCACGCATCAACGACTGGATGGAGGAATGTTTGTTAGATGATTCAGAAGAACAAGAAATACAAAACATGTCTCTCCCCACTCCTCGTCGATGGATCAATAGAAATCGGGAATCAGGACAGGATCGTCTATACAAAGATTACTTTGCAGATGAGCCGGTGTATAATGCTGACATATTCCGACGAAGGTTTCGAATGAGAAGACATGTATTCGTTCGGATAGTAGATTCCCTCTCAAATGCATATCCATATTTCCAACAGAGGGTTGATGCTACTGGGAGAAGAGGCTTGTCACCACTGCAAAAGAGCACGGCTGCGATGCGGATGTTAGCACCCGGAGTGGCTGCTGATGCTGTTGATGATTATGTACGCATAGGTGAGAGTACCGCAATTGAATGTCTGGAAAAGTTTGCAGAAGGTGTGATATATGTGTTCGAGGATGAATATTAGTGAAAACCAAATTCACATGATGTTCAACGCTTGCTTCAAATGGCAGATGTAAGGACTTGCTTTTTCGCTACGCTTTTCTTTAGGCCACGATTTTGGCCGGAACGCTTAGAACGAATTGTTTCGATTGCGCTTGCTTGAAATAAATTTTGAATGATGTTAAATAATAGCTTGGACAATGATGATGATGATTTTAGAACGATATTGCTAAGCTAGAGCTACGCTTTTGCCTTACGACACGGTTTTATCGGTTTTTACTAAAACGCGTGTAATTTCGGAAACGAAAATTTTCCGAAATTCGTATATGAGCATGGAAGCCCTTGGCTGTGTACTTCAGCCCTAGAATGACCAAAAATAAAATAATTACCCATGGTAATTAGGTTTACTTGCTAATTATTCATAAAAAGTCACCATGAATAAAATAATATTACTTTTTCTTACCACCTTTTTACTCTTATTGGTTACATGGCCTCAAGCAATGCAAAGCCAATGAACCCCCTTCCTTTCCCTTGCTATTCGAAGCTAGTGTCTCCCCTAGCCCTAATTCACATTCAATTAATCTATTAACCACACCACTAATTCATTTTACCTTCATACAAACCAAATTACCACTTCAAACAACAAAAATTTCTCTCTAGCTCACTCCCTTGGTCCGAACCCTCTCTCTCTCTTTCTTCAAATTATTTCTAGAAATTTAACTATCTTAAACACCATTTTAACCTTCTCTCTCATCACTTTAAAGATCAAACACACACATTTTACATGAATAACTCAAGAACACTTTGAATGTTCATCAAAGTTCTTGAAGAAACCTAGCATCACCACCGCCGAACCAACGTCATTCCGTCACCATTATTCTCCTCTCAAGCTTCTTATCATCTTCTCTTCATCATCTACTTCATCTTCTTCTTCATCTTCAAGGTAAGTGCAAACCCTAGTTCATTCATATAACTAAAATGATGAACTAAAACTCTCTAGTATTTTCTTGTGAAACTAGATCATCTCTTCTCCTTGTGGCCGAACCATCACCCTTGTATTCTCCAAGTTTTCTTCATTTTTTTCAAAGGTAATGAAGCTCACCTTCATTTCTTTTAATCGAGGCTATAATGGGGTTCCATGGCTCATGTTTTCTTGTTTTCAAAAATAAAAATGCCAGCTTTTGAAGTCCAAGCACACGGTTAGAGTAAGCTCAAGAAAAAAGGTCAACGAAAGCTATTGAAAGTTGGTTGCTTGATAAGAGTTTTGGTGGTTTGAAAGCGAGCTTCACCCTAAGGTAAGGGGTTAGGATTAGATTAGCTAAATATGTGTTAT
>JASCZI010211624.1:455-20692 GCA_036250425.1 Stylosanthes scabra | reverse complement strand
ATGCTTGCTTGCTTGCTTGAATGCTTATGCTATGCTTATGCTTAATGCTTGCTTGAATATTGCTTAAAAGCCTTGCTTTAAAAGATGGCCTATGGCCGAATGCTATTACTCACAAGATGAGAATCTTGATGATCAAAATGATATATGTTGTTATGTGCTTAATGGCCGAGAGGTTATCACCCTTGGAACAAAGATTTTCATAAAACTTAAGCTACTAAATCGGTTATAAGAAGTAATGATATTAAAAATGATATTTTTATGAAACTAAGGGAAAAATGATAATATAAATGTCTTAATGTGTTTTCCATAAATGAAACATAAAGAATGATGTGGATATAAGAGTTTTTGGTATAAAACTTAAAAGATTAAGACTAGGTGGTAAATTAGTAAAACTAGTAAGTAAAGACTAGGTAAAAAGGGGTAAAAATATCTTTTGAGAAAAGTGTTTTCAAAACTGTTTTAAATGGGTCTAATATGTGTCTAATAAACCTAAATATGAAATTTCACCTTAAAATAATAAAGTTGCCTTAGGTAAATAAATTAATTACTTAAACTAGTTAAAACCGAACCGGGTTTGGGTTTCTAAGGGCAGTTTCGTCTTTTTAAAAGTGTTTTTTTGCAAAACTGTTTTTGTCACATATAAATGAAGATGTTAAAAGAAAAATTCAACTGGTTTGGGGCTTAAAATGATTTAAAATGAAAAAGTTATAAATTAATTAGTAAACTCGGTTAATTCAGAAAATAAGGAAATATAATAAGGGTAAAATGGTCTTAAAATCTAAGTAATAAGTAAAAATGATTTAATGGTAAATAAAAATGTATTTTAAAAGAGTAATGACATTGGTTTGAGTTTAAAATATTAAAAGATGAAAAAGATACTTAATTTATACTAAACTAAGTTAAAACCGAAAAGTTAGAAAATTCCTAAATTAGAAGATAATAAGATATTCATAATTAATCCTTGAAAAGTGAAAAGGTAAGAGATAAGAGTATATAATAAGTGCTGAAATATTATAAAACATTAAAAGACACTAAGAAAATATTATATACGAATATAGATAGTGAACCGGTTAAATCGATGAGTTAAACATGTAAGAAGAAGCTAAACCGGAGGCTAATATTATCAAGATGATATAAGCTCCGAGGTATAAGATGAGAGTACGCTAAAACACATAAGCTATCACATTAATTAAAGTCCCAACGTGTGGCTACATATAACGTTAGATGTGACGGTTGGTATTGATTCGGTTTGGTCGGCGATGGTATGGGACACGACGATCGAACCGGGTTTCTTTCTTGGGAATGGTTCATGGTTCTGGACCGGTTTAATCCCTTGAAATGGATTGGTTTGGCAACCGACCAAGTATCGGTCTTGCGTCATTGTCAGACTGGTTGGTTCAACTAAGTCATGTAGACCGAAGGCTAATCCGGCTACAAAATGCTACTCCGGCTAACGGTTCAATGGAATGAATCGGTGAACGCTAAATGCTATGCTATGATAAGAATGCTTATGCTAATGCTAAAGAAATGCTAATGCAAGGGCTAGGTGTCGTCCCGCTTGACTAATGAATAAGCTTGAAGGCTCGCTACCGAAAGGCTATAACGATCATCCTGTTCCTCACTGTCGATGCGGTTCCTTTTATATGCTTTGGTAACGTGATCCTCACCCTTTTGAGTACCTGGGGACTAGATTAAGACGCGCTTCGTTGGGGGAGTTGCGGGCCGCTTTGGATTGGATCTACGACATTTGACAGTGAGTGAACCAAACTTGGGTTTATTCCTAAGTAATTGTCGGGTGCGGGAAGTAAACCGACGCATGAGCTCATGGCCTGCATTAGGACCAGGCATGCATCATATCGTGTGTTGCATTTGTGTGTGATTGCATTTATTGTCTGTGTGTGCTTTATACTCCTGTTATCCCTACTTGACTACTTGCTACTTGCTATCCTACGTGACGTCAGCCCCTAAGATAGAGTAGTTGCCCTTGTGATACCCCGAGCTGGGAACCTTAGGTTCTCACCCCTTTCTTCTTACAATACGCAGGACTTCTTTCTCTCCCTTATCCCTCTCGATACGATGAGACCTGTTGCACCGCGTCCTCCCCGTTCAGCTAGCTCTCCGAGTTCATCTGTCTCGTCTGGTTCCAGTGGAAGCTTTCGCCGGGAGTGCGAAAGGTCCCCTCATACTCCTCTGCCACCGCCTGCTCCGTTGCATGCACCAGGACCCGTGCATCCCATCCCTCGCACCCCGATGTCGGATGCGAGACGTTATCGTAGCTTGTTTTCCCGCCGTCGTGTGGCTCCCCCTACTCCTCCCTATCATTCTCCCCCGCCTAGCGATGAAGAACCTTCCGAGGGTACCGTCGACTCGGCCGCTGAGTTGGAAGGCGATCCAGAAGAGCCTTACCTTGAGGACGTTGTTTATCCCGCCGGCTACGAAGCTTATTCTTCTGATGCCTCCTACGGTCCCGAGCGGGAGAGTGTCAGCGTTGGTTCCGCACCATCTAGTCGCCATTCCTCGGATGATTCTTCGGGTAGTGGTTCTATAGGCTATGGTGAAGCCTCTAGCGGATCGGTGAGCGACTGTGCATCAGATGATGATCTGGTGAACCGCCATTTCGCCGGGACATTTCCATAGCCGCTGGAGTAATGTGGTTGAGTCGTAGTGCCTCACTAACCGTTAGTTACGGTACGAGGCTTAAGGTAGCTAGATAGGCTAAGATCAGCTAGGTGACCTTAGTTGGGGTCGGGCTCAGCCTGTAGGGTGTCGGTCTTGAGTTGTACTTTTCTTTTTGCACTTTTCATTTCAGTTGGGAACTATGAGTCTGTTGTATTTCTCTTTTGGGTATTCCTTGTATCACGAACCTATGTTAAGTTTTCAATTATATGAATTTCCTGCTTTATATATATATATTTGTTTATTACCTGTTATATTTATTTGTGATCTGAAAGGTACTCGATTGTTATCTCTACGCTACTTCGCGACAGGCTTGTAAGTTTTGAAATTTTAGAGTTAGGTTTTTAGTGATATCTTCGGCCGTAGGTGTGATCATGACATACCGAAAGTCGGGGTGTTACAGCAGAGGATCGTGGCTTTCCAGGCATGCTAGGTAGCATCGATTGCATGCATTGGCAATGGAAAAATTGTCCAACAGCGTGGAAAGGTATGTACATGAGTGCTTATCGTGGATTTCCCACAATAGTCCTTGAGGTTGTAGCATCTACAGACCTTTGGATATATGGCACTCATTTTTTGGAGTTTCTGGTTCAAATAATGATATAAACGTGTTGGGTCGCCAACCTGTGTTCGATGATATTTTAAATGATCGAGCTCCAGAGGTAAATTACACTGTCAACGGTAATAACTACATCCTGGGTTACTATTTAGCGGATGGTATTTATTCTGAATGGGCAACCTTTGTCAAATCAATATCAATGCTACAAGGGGAGTAGCACAAGTTATTTGCACAGTACCAAGAAGGGTAAAGAAAAGACGTGAAACAGGCATTTGGAGTGTTGCAAGCACGTTTTGCAATTATACGTGGTCCAGCATGCCTTTGGGAAAAGAAGAAGCTTGCGAACATGATGAGAGCATGTATAATAATTCACAACATGATTGTTGAAGATGAAAGAGACACTTATGCATGAAACTTTGCGCTTGACCATGAATATGAGGATGTTGAAAATGGCTTATCACAACCTCACTTGGGAGAGGAGAGCTTTGCACCATACCATCAATTTCTCCAAAGAAACACTCAACTTCGGAATATGCAGAAGTATCAACAATTAAAAGATGATTTGATTGAACACATTTGACATTTTCATAATGCACGTCGTTAATTATGTATTTTAATTATGTTTTATTTTACTAAGTCATGTTATTAATTAGTTAAAACTTGAATTATGTATTATGTGTTGTTGTTCTTATTTATGAAATTATTAATTTTTTTTATCATATATTAATCATTTCATAATAATGCATCATTATTAATATACACGTTATAATAATATTATTAAAAAATAATTTTTAATTGTTTTTATTTTTATTTTAATTAATTAGATACGTGGGGTCGCAATAGGGACTAACATGAGTTGCTTGTATTGGAGAAGATAGGAAAGTGTTGAGTTCCTAGTTACTGTTTATAACACAAGCTTATGTGGAGTTACTTTTTATGACAGGTGGGTCAGAAACATGAACTAGGTTGCGTTCCCTATTGGAGTTGCTCTTAGGGTCATGCTCTGGTGATGAAAAATAATTTCTTCATGTGATGAAAGGTAGGTGGCGGATTATGGTTGGTCAAGGGTAGTGATTGATGAACAGAGGGGACACATGTTGTCACTGGCATGACAGAGGTACAGCAGTGCTTGTTGCTGTGTCCTAGATTGTTGATGAGAATTAATTTTGTATGTGTTAGCTATTAGAACTAATCAGACGTTTTTTATGGTATTAGAACTAATCAAACGTTAATGGGAATCATTGGATTGTTGGGCTTTTTAGACTAGGCATGCATCTTGCAACCATTGTTTTTGTTTATGTTGGTTGGGTGGTGATAATGAGTTGGTATTTTGATGGCCTCTGAATAATTGTGGTATAAAAATATGATGGGGAATCTCAATAAAAAAAGACATAATTAATAATAATAATAATAAAGAAAAATTATAAGTGGATTTTTGGGGGTAAAATAGTTATTAAAACAAAGGGAATTTTAAACTAAAAAATATAATTAAATTAATTTGGTGATTTTAAATTAATTTCACACTTTAATTAATCTATCTAATCTAATGATCTCTATAAAAACACACACAGTGAATTAGTGGTTTTGATTACGTGTCCCTCATATAAATTTTAATATAATAATGTGAATATTCTACTATCTAACTCTAAACACAGACATATCACTACTAGAATCGTTATTTATAGCGTCGGCGTTAGCGACGGCCTAGGCGTCTCAAACTATTATTAGCGACGGCCTGGCCGTCTCCAACAAGGCATGATAAAACAGGGCGTTGCTAACTTTTAGCGACGGTCCCCGAGTCGTCGGTAATATTAAAATATTTATAGCGACGCTCTAGCCGTCGCTAATATTGGGGGCTCCATAATTAAATTAATTGTATTTATAGCGACGCAGGAGCCGTCGGTAATACTAAAATACTTATAGCGATGATCCAGCCGTCACTAATATTGGGGCTCCATAATTAAATTAATTGTATTTATAGCGACGCTAGAGCTGTCGATAATAATATTATAATTTTTATCGTCGGCCTAGCTATCGGTAAAATTACGATTCCAGAATTATTTATGATGAACGTAGGGACGCCCTGGCCGTCGCTAATGGAGGTACATTTTTTTTTTGGCAGTTTTGGCATGAGTTTTTAATCTTATTTTCCGATTAGGTCCGGCGAGATGGAGAAATCGGCGACGGGAAGGAGAGAAGGGAAAGGGGACGTCGGAGAGAGGGAGTGAAGAGAGATAAGGAGCCTTAAGTTCTGCCAAGGAAGAAGGTGTCTGCCTCTTTTAATTTAGGGCTCCAACCTTAGCGACGGCCAGGGCGTCGATAACAACACGACACGTTTTGATCCATATTATCGACACCCAAGCCGTCGCTAAAATTAATGACGCTATTGCCGTCTCTAGTAATAATAATTTTAGCGTCAGCTCGGTCGTCGATATGCATTACAAAATTTGCAAGTTTATATTTTAGTGTTAGCGACGGCTGTAGCGTCAATAAATTTGTTAATTGTTTCGACGGCTTAGCCGTCAGTAACATTCTGCCGTCAATGCGCCAAAAGACGGGAAGGGGTAATGCCATATAAGCCACAGCTCATCGGCAACCATTAGAGTTAATTACCTCTATAAAAATATTTTAAAGAAATTGTTAGGTGTATATTTTAAATTGGAAAATAATAATTTGTTTATGGGCTAGTAGGTGAGTGGTGTGGCATGTTGTTTGTAGGCTGGGCCGGTATGCATGTTAAGTTATGGGAGTGAGTTTTTGTGGTGTTTAGGTGAGGAATGAGTACTTCTTTATGTGTACTGCTTTAAATAGATTTCTTAACCGTAAAACTTATAGTTTTGGGGTTTAATTTTTTTTTGGTTGAAATTTGAAAAAATATAATTTCAAGAAAATAGAAAATATTAATTTAGGTAACAAAAAAAAAATTAATTTAAATGGAAAATAAAAGTTTTAAGCATAAACAACATACATTTTCTTCTTAATTAGACGTGGAAGGCAAATCCATAACTATCATAATGTGTACAGTATTAGTTATACTTTCTGTGGAAGAATGAAAGTTCAAGACTGGAAAGTTGGAACCAATGGCTCCAGTTGCATCCTTTTTTTTTTTTTTTAACATTAGTTGCATCCTTTATATCAGCCTTCTAAACATTATTAAAAATTATTTTGTACATAAAAATTTATACAAATACTTTATTTTTATGTATAAATAACACGATGGTTAGCTTCACATATAAAACTATTATTTGTTTTGATTGATTTATGCCCTATAGTTACTACTCTGTGGCCTTTAGTTAGAAATTGCTATTTCTCAATTTTTAACCCATCTATAATTGTAAGTCCATCTTAACATATACCCAATCCAGTATCCACCAACAATGGCTATCAAGGCCTGTCGATTGAACAAAAATTCAAACTATCCTTTTTTCAATATTATTTTGGAACAGTTACCAACAACTAATCACTTGTTTCTCAACCTCTAATCAAATTCTCATCTCTGCACACATCCAGGCCTACGCTTGCAAGACTTGTACCTTGTTCAAACTACTATGAAATGACAGACTCTTCAGGTGGACACGTGTTTATGTAATAGGCAGCCACACCTCATTAGCATATGCTTATGGATTCCCTAATCAACATCATAGAATTTTCCTATATATAAAGACATATATGTATATATGAATATGAAGTTTTATAATAAAGATTATACATAATATATTTATATCGGAATTTGTATATTTTGTGGTAACTGCGTTGAGTATTGTCCAACAAATTGTTTATCAATGACTGAAGAGTATGAACTTTCAGTTTATGATCGTCATGAATTGAATTATAATCAAATTGCTTTGGGTCGATTACCAATGTCAGTAATTGATGATTATACAATTCGAACTATTCTAAATAAAAAATAATATAATAAAATCATTTTATTTATTTAAAAGAATTCAATATTATTCAATATTAATATAAAAAATATCAATCATATTAGATTTCATATTATTCTGTTTCATATATCATATATATATATATATGAAACAGAATAATATAAATCTTGAAAATAATAAAAAGAATAAAAAGATTAAATAGAAAAAACTATTTCATATTTTCAAAATAGATTTCTTATTAGTTAAAAATGAAATATTCTCTTATTCTATCTATTTCATTTCGATATCTATTAAGCAAATAGCTTCTGCCCCAAGAACGGAGGACTGTGTCGGTTGTAAGAGGTGTGAATCCGCCTGTCCTAGGATTTCTTAAGTGTTCGAGTTTATTTGTGGCATGAAACAACTCGAAGCATGGGTCTAGCTTATTGAGATCACCCCCTTTTTTTTTTCAAAAAACAAACACCACGAGAATACGTTTTTTACTGGCAAAAATCTGCGCTCAAAATAGAAAGATAATAGAAACATAAAGCCCATAAGCTGAGAAATGGCCCATAATAATTTCAAGCCCAATGTAATGCATGAACCCTACCTGTGTCTTAGAAAACAATTGATTGGTAACTCATAACAATTCCACTTTCTGTTTTGTTGTGTTCTTCTGTTTCTCTATCTGCTCTCACCATTGTTTCTGCGTCTTCTTTTGGAGATTGTGGGGCAATTAAAAGATATGGAAGTTTTTATGTGTTATATGACGTGTAGATTTTACATTATGCATGTGCTAGGTGTCATGTAAAATGATAAACATTCTCTTAATCACCCATTTAGTTGTTTTCTCTCTCTATATATATTCTCTAAGTTAACTTATGTTTGTTTTCTCATTTTCTGATGCCTTTCTTTCTGTTTCCTATACATTTGCTGCATTACCGTGTTAGAATGTCTACTGGCTTTTACTTGCTGAATACCTTGGATGCTGAAAATAATTACAAGGTTTGGAGAATTAAGTTAGAGTTTTGAAGATGTGGTACTTTCCATTTCAATCTAAGAGGAGCAAGAAGCCAATGTTAGAGATGATAGTTATGGATGAAAAGGTTTGGTCCTCAAGGTTTGGGTCGAAAATCAATTTCGTCCCCAACCTTTTTTTTTTAATTTAAATTGGTCCCTAACCTTTAAAATTGATTTAAAATCGTCCTTTTATTTTTATTACCAAAATGCCCTATTTCTCTCTTCTTATTCACCTTTTTCCTCTTCTTCAATCTTTACCCTGTCACTTCCCCATTTTCACCCACATAATCGTTCTTTTCAAGCTAAATTTTTTCCCTTCCAGAATTCATCATCAACCACCATTCTCATCTAAATCTCACCCTCGTTCCCCCTCTTATTTCACGCTTGTTCCTCTGTCTTGCCACTCATCCTTGTTCTCAAATTCCCTTCCTCTACCAATAGAAGCAAGCATCGCAGCAACCATCATCTTCCTCAACCACTACCATCTAGTTTAGCGCCGTCACAACCCACAACCACAACTAGAATCAATGTCTCGTCTCTCTTCTCCTTAGCTGTCCCGTACTCTTGGCGCACCAGTCCGCCTTCCAGCGCCACCGCGCAGCCCTCTCTCAACCATTTTCGAATTCACCACCATTATCGAAGCTCACCACCACGCCTCTCCTAAAGCAACGCCCCCTGTCCTGCTTCGTTTTTCGCAGCCCAAGCCTCACCACCACGGTGTTCTTCCAGTGCTATTACCACATTCCATAGCCAAGTGGGTACCTTTTCATGAGATTGAGACCATGGATGCTGTCTCCTACAATTTTTTTTTTATAATGTTTTGGTAATTAAGTGTGACTATGAAAACAATGAGGTCATGGGAGGCTCCAAGCACGTTGTTATTGTCAAGTTCAAGGAAGGTGTTGCTGTTGAAGACCTCATCAAAGGGGGCATAATCAATCTGGTTTGGGGTTTGAGTATTATGTTGAGGAAGGGGAAGGGAATTATAATGGGAGTGGTGGTGGTCAGGTTAGGGAAGTAACGTGTTTGAAGAAGAGGAGGAATGTGAAAAAGGAGAGAGAAAGAGGGCATTTTGGTAATAAAAAAATAAAAGGATGATTTTAAATTATTTTCAAAGGTTAGGGACCATTTTAAACAGAAAAAAGGTTAAGGATGAAATTGATTTTTGAGGTAAACCTAGGGGACCAAAACAGTAGCTAACCCTTCAATGTACTACGAAATATGAGCTATTGAGAATGTTTGAGTCTTATTTGGTTCAAGACAATGTCTATGTGATTACCAACTTCTTTGTGAGAGCAAACAATGGAAGATTCAAGCCAACTAAACATGCATGCAGAATATATTTTAAAAAAGGAACTCATGTCAAACTTATCAAGGACACAAGTGTGCCAATAAATGCTTTTCATTTTGTCCCAATAACCAAATTAATCTGCTGCAGTCAGTAGTGACTACTTGATAAGAAAATAAAAATCTTAAGCTTACCTTCACTTTATTTGAGTTCAAATTATTTATAGTTTTGTTATATTGTTAATTTGTTTACACGAGTCATGGCCAAAAATATATGCAGATGTCATTGGACTTATTACTCGAAAAAGCCAAGTAGTTGAGTTTAAAAGAAATGGTACAAAACCACATTACATTGTTATTGAGCTAGATGATTTAAATGGAGATCAAAAAGTGAAATGTATACTTTATCAAGACTTTGCTGATCAGTCGCTTAGTTACATGAATGCAAATCCAGAATGCAACTATATTGTAGTTCTGTAATTTGCAAAGTTAAAGCTTCTTAAAGGTAATTTTTCTTCTTGAGATATTTCATTTAGACTTGCTGATATTTTTTTCATATTAAAAATTGTTTGAATCGTTTTTAAAGTTTTGTCTTGCTATTTTAGAATGTATGGGCATATCTAACACATATTATAGCACAAGATTGTTTATAAATGAATGTTTTCTTGAAGCTAGAGAATTCCAGCAAAGGTAAAAACCTATATATATTTGCCATGTTCAAATATGAAAATTAATTTTATTCTTCATTCATTTTTTAAGTACATTTTTATCTCATGATAATTGAAGGTAATTTTTATCTAAGGATAAGTGAAAAATTGGAAGTACTTCAGCTCAAGTGAGACATTTATTTGAATCGCCACCTTATTCACTTGAAAATGATTTACTTAATCAAACTCCATATAAATCTATCTATGAATTGAAGGAAACATTTCAGGTTCGACGCCTTATATAGTTTCATATTTTTATTCCTTGATACTTCTAGATATATGTTTATGTATTGAAATATGATTTTTTCCTAAACTATTTTTTTTAAATTACTGCAGAATGGAAATTATGCCTTAATAGGATTTGTGAAGGAAATTAACACAAAACATGGTTGGTGGTATAAGGGATGAAAGAATTGTTTTTATGGTTTAAGAGAACTTAACAATTGCTTTGAATGTCCTAATTTTCATTCCAAATCAAAGTCTTATAAGCCAAGGTATTAAACTCATCTAATTATAGATGGTTCATTTTTTTAAACTTTACACCAGGAATGAAGGTGATTCTACTTAAGTGATGATATTATTTTGTTATTTTCTCTGTACGTACCGACTAGATATGAGAGTTGTTGATACTTCTGGAGTTGCAAATTTTATGGGCTATGAAACATAAGTTACCAACTTCTTGGGAATATATACTGAAGATCTGAAAAGTAACTTTTTAAAAGGGTATCATCTTCATCATATTTGAATCTTCTCTACTTTTAGTAATAATTATATTGAGACATGACTCACAAAAATTTGCATCACCAAATAGGGAGGCCAAAAAAATGAATGCCCTGGAGAAATCAGTGCTTTACTGAATAGAAAACTTCTTTTCAAAGTGTCTTTGAAAATTGAGGATTTGAATTCCGTTCAACCCCAAAACATATCCGTTTCCAAGATTTGCACAGATAAGAAAATCATAGCTGCTTTTGCTGAGAAGCATCACATTGATGATGTATATTTTATATAAATTCTTTGGAATAATTATTTTTTGAACTATTTTATTTAAGTTCTATCTATTAATTCTATTTGCTTTGTGCCTAATCCTATTTAAATTATAGTTTGTATAATTGTTGGTGATTGTGGATTATTGTTAATTACTTTGCAAGAGGTATCTTCCGAAAGCATTGACAACAACAACTATGAAACAACAGCTATGGCATCTTGGAAGGAAGTAAGCACCGAAAGATGCATTGCAAAGTGTCCACAAACATCATCTTCTCAGCTTGAAATGTCACCAAACAAGTTCAAAAACTTTGAGGAAGAACATCACTGGTAATGGTCTATAAAAGAGTGACCTGACAAAGAAACCTCTTTTTGATTAATTAGATGTTGGTTGTTAAACTGACTGACTACCAAATGTACTCATGCAATGTTAGGGCTTGCTTTTGTAACTATTTTTTAAGCCTTATATACCTCTTAGTCTTAACTTTATCGCTTAAAATGTATGATGTTTATTTTGCTTAGAATCTATGTACAAATACCACTAATATTAGGTATTTCATGTATGCACGAAACTACCTATGTAGACTTTAAATGAAAACTATACTCTTATCAAATAGCTTTGTTAGTAGTAGTAATAATAATAATAATAATAATAATTGTAATTTATTATATAAGTTAATTAAATACAGTTCTAATTGATATTAAGAGAAAATAGCCAATCATATAAGAAATGACTATTTATTTAATTTTTATTGCTCAAACCATTTACTTAGTTATTTTTTTCACATGAGGTTATAGTAGGAACTCTGGAACCCCTTAGCCGACAAATCGACAAGAATTCATTGCATTTGTAGATTTCTATGAAAATATCTTTCAAAAAAATGTATATGATATTTAGTTTTAGTATTTTTAGTTCTTAAACTAATTATAAAATATTTAATTTCTAGAATGTTCATGTATATTTTTAGTTCTTGCTAACAAGTATTTTAATAAAGAACACTATTAAAAAATATATCACTAAGGAAAAAAATATATATTACTAAAAGTTATTGAAAAAATAACTTTTATACTTCTAATATATTATATTATATATTATATATACTAAAGTATAAAAAGTTCAAATATATATACTAAATCTTAAGACATTCAAATTATAATACTATCACAATAATATATATCTATATGCAGGTGGCAATAGTACGCGGAGGGAACATTCCAGCACATGCAAAGGACAATTAGAATTAGATGAAGTGGTGATTGGTATCACACTGAGGCGGTGGTTGATATCACATCAAACCAACTTTATTAACATATCAACAAACCAAGAATCGACTAAAACTCCAAAAGATGTCTCATCCAGATTTCATACTTCACCCAAAACTAGCAAGATTAACAAGAAGAAACATCCTCAACTCGAAGAGACAACGATTCCAATATGAAGCACTTCAACCTTCCTCTTTGAACTGTAAGTTAAAATTCATACACTAGCTTACATGTATAGCATATATCATTTTTCATAACAAGTAATTGGAAGAGAAATCTTGAATTAAGAAAAAAAGAAACTTAATTCAATGTAAAAAATTGTTAGGTGATATCAGAGAAATAACAAGGAAACATTGTTAATGTCTAGAATTTCTTAAATTATTAAACTTTTACATATATTTTACAGGGAAGGATGCAAATATGAATCATATAACTCTAACAAAGGAAAAAATACCACTCCATCAAATGTTGAATCAATCATCTCAGATGCTACAAGGCTAGAAAATCAATGTTCGACATCTCTAAATTTAAGATCCATGTACTTTTCCTCCTAAATCTTAACTTCTATCTTCATTTTTCAACGAAGGCCTCTAAAATGTATATGAGCATTCAGTTAGTTTCACCATATTGGATACTATCATCTTATTATCCCTATTTTATGATAACAGCAAAAATAATAAAAAGCGTAAGGCTATTGAAGATGTCGTAGCAATTCAGCCTCCAAGTAAACACCATCTGCATGTTTTTGAAAATTTTGAGTTCACATTTGAAGAAAGTTCTTCTGCACAAAGAAACAGGCAAAATATTTCTAATATAGATCCATGCAGAGACTATGAAGGTTATTCTACATCATTTTCATACACTATTTTCAAGTCATTTTCAACACAAAATTAAATAAATTGCTAACATATTTTACTAACCTATACTACTTCTTATCCAGTGGTTGATGGCTATGATGATATCAGCATAGTAGCAGCAGATAGCATCTATCATCAATCTCAGATGCAAGGTTAAATTATATCTAAATCATATACCTACATATAATAGAAATAATGTATTCTTTGCTGTCCAAAATAATTTAGTATCTACATTTTACTAAATACAGATCATTACAATGAAAATACCATCCTGGAAGTCTACCTGCCAAGAGATAAAACTAAAATGTATTTATCTTCGGACACAACAAACCAAGGAGATACTTCCTTTCACAATGAGACTGAAATTCTTCCAGAAAGTGGTTAGTATATATTTATTTCCTAAATGATTTTTAATGTCATTTAAAAAGCATAATTCTTCCTTATTTTATCATGGATAACAGATGTATGGGATTTTGGAGATCCCATCTATCAATGCCAATCATGCAATGCATCAATGTGGTTGAACGAACAACTTTCAATTAGCAATAGACATCAATATCCAAAGTTCTCCCTTTGCTGTATGGATGGGAAAGTAGAACTTCCAATTTTAACTCCAGTTCCCGACACTTTGCAAAAGCTACATACCTCAGAAGATGAAAGAGGGTGATACTTTAGAAAACATATAAGAGTCTTCAATGCAATATTTGCATTCACTTCTATGATCGGAAAAGTTGATCATAGTATCAACAATGGTACTGCTCCACCTACTTTCCGGCTTGGTGGACAAAATTATCATTGCATTGCAAGTTTAATCCCACCTGCCACCCAAAAACCAAAATTCTCTCAATTATATATATATAATACAGAAAATGAAATAAAGAACAGAATCGCTGCAATTAGGTACAAACAAAATTCATTTTATTTCTATGTATAATGATTCTATAAACCATATTCTTCTTTACTACATTTAGAACAAGATGATAAAACTCATTTTTACTAATATTATCATTTGTGCTCAAAATCTATATGCAGGCAAGATCAAAACATAAAACCAATTGAAGCTGACACCGTCTTTGATTTACAAAAAATGCTTGACGATAATAATGTTCTAGCAAAACCATTCCGTTATGCAAGAGATAGATTTAAAGAAGGGGATTTCTCAAATATCAGAATGAAACTAATTAGCAAAAGAGACAAGGATGCAAGAAAATATAATCTGCCCACAACTTCTGAAGTTGCAGCACTAATAGTTGGTGACATTGACGAATCCATATTACAAAGATACATCATACTAGAGACTCAATCAAAATCACTTCAACGAATTGACCCTTTGCATCCCCTGTATCTTGCTTTACAATATCAATTTCTTTTCCCATATGGTGAAGATGGATTCCAAAAAAATATTTCCATTTCAGCAAATTCAACCAATGCAGCATCTCGGAAAAGAAAAACTATAAGCATGCGAGAATTTTTTGCTTATAGATTGCAAGACAGAGTTAATGAGTCATCAATTATTCTTCAAAGCAAGCGATTATTTCAACAATTCTTAGTTGATATGTAGTTATTTACACAATGGTTGAATCACAATGATTAACTTACTTTAGAAAACACCAACAAGATATGAGAATTGATAAATACAAACAATTTCATGAATGTGTAGCTAGAGGTGAAACAAAAGCAATAACAACTGGACAACGAATAATTCTTCCAAGCACATTCACTGGTGGTCCAAAATACATGTTCAACAACTGTAAAGATGCTTTTGCAATATGCAAATATGCAGGTTATGCAAGCTATTTCATAATCATTACCTACATTTTGTGTAGAATGTTTAAAATGAAGCTTGATCAACTAATAAAAGACTTCAAGCAAGGAAACATTTTTGGAAAAATCACAGCACGTAAGTTTCAGTATCTCATCATTCTATTACTTTTTCAATATTCTTTTTAGTCACTCTAAATATTTCATATTTTTATCTTATATAGATGTGTGTACTATTGAATTTCAAAAAAGAGGGCTACCTCATTCTCATGTCCTCCTATTTGTGGAACCACAACATAAACCTCAATCACCAGATGATATAGATAAATTTATATGCGCTGAAATTCCCAATCTTATAACATATCCAAAGCTACATGCTGCTGTTGAAAAATTCATGGTACACGGTCCATGTGGGCATCATAATCGAAACTGTCCTTGCATGATAAACGGCCAATGCTCAAAATTCTTTCCAAAGACCTTCAGAAATAGAACTATAATTGATGAAGCAGGATTTCCAAAATACAAAAGAAGAGATAATTGGCAGACAATAAGAAAAAGGAATTCAATTCTAGACAACTCCCACATTGTTCCATATAATCCAAAATTTTTATTGAGGTACAATTGTCATATAAATGTGGAATACACATGTCAAACATCTGCAATCAAATACCTCTTTAAATATGTCCACAAAGGAAATGATAGAGTCACATCAGCATTTTTCAAAGGCCAACAACAAAATGAATCAGACAAGATTATAGATGAAATTCAAAATTATTATGATTGTAGATATATTTCTACGTGTGAGGCAACTTGGAGACTTTTTGGATACTATATCCAAACAAAAGAACCTATAGTAATAAGATTACCCTTTCATCTACCTGACGAACAAAGCATCATATTCAAAGATCATGAAAATATTGCATCTGTACTAGAGAGAGAAAAATTTAAGCCTTCAATGATGTTAGCATGGATGGAGACAAATTGTGAAAATACATAAGCAAGATCTCTTACGTACACAAAATTTCAAACAAAATTTGTTTGGAATAAAAACACATCAAGTTGAATGCCTAGAAAACAAGACTTTGCAATTGGGAGATTATCTCATGTACCTAGAGCAAATAGAGAAGATTATTATTTAAGATTGCTCTTAAATATTCAAAAAGGATGCATGAGCTACAATGATATAAAAACAGTCAACAGAGTTACTCATGCAACTTTCAAAGACGCTTGTTATGCTCTAGGTTTATTGCAAGATGACAAAGAGTTCATTGAAGCAATCACAGAAGCAACTCCATGGGCATCCGCATCTTACCTTAGAAACCTTTTTGTTATCTTACTCATATCTAACAACATGACAAGACCAGAACAAGTATGGGAACACTGCTGGAAACATCTTTCAGATGATATTTTATATAGACATAGAAAAGAACTGCATTGTGAAGGTTAGACTTACTGTACCTCTAAATATTATTGATGCATAAGCATCATTAAAGGTTTATTCTTCTAATTCATACATAATTCATCATATAAATAACTAAGATTTGTTAGAATTGATTAATAATTGAATCAATTTAGATACTTTGATTAGTTTGTTGATTATTTCAGAGAAAATGGAAAAAGAAAGCTTGAAAAGCAAGAAAACAAAGAAAAGGAGCAACAAGACAGAAGTATATACTTGAGTACCCAAGTATAGGTGTGGAACTCAAGTATAAGCGTGAGTCTTCAATAAAATTCAGAAATCAGAACTCAAAGTATAAGCTTGGGATCTAAGTATATGCGCCAGAATTCAACCACAACTTCAAAAGTATATACTTGAGTTCCCAAGTATATACTTTTCACAAAAGTATAGGCGCCTGAACTCAAGTATAGGCGTGAGTTTTGCTGCACTTTGCAGTAAAATGTGAATTCAATGTAATTTCATTTGAATTGAATTTGTAATTCATTTAAGTTATGTGAATCTATAAATAGGTGAATTTCCAATGATTTAGGACACAATTATTACACATCTAATTATTACACACCTAGTTATAGATTAGTTTTTGTTGTAACCAAATTCCCAGTAATGAAGTAACTCAGTTTTACTAAAATTTTCTCTCAGAAAAATTTCTCTCTCTCTTTTCTCTCTTTCTCTCTTAAGTTCTTTGAATGTTCATACCTTCAAGAACCATATTCATAACATTCTTACATTCAAGATTTATAGTTCTCATGAATTCAAGATTCATCTTCATCACTTTCCTTAAGTCATTCATGATCATGATTGGCTAAACACCATAGAGATTGAGGAGGAGGATCTCTGTTCATCATCAAGCTAATAGATTAATCCATCATTCTAATCAAATTCTGCAAGTTCTTCATCAAATTCAAAGGATTCTTCTTGTTCATCAATTCAAGAATCAAGTTAATCGAGAGGTATAATTGGTTCTTACCTTGGTTTAATTTCTATACTAGTTCATGAGATTAAATATATTATTAGATGGTTTGTGAATTGTCAAGATTGATGTTTAATTGAATAAGTGACATGAAATTTAGTTTTGCATTAATCTTGATGACATAAACTAATTCAAGAATGATATTTCATGTTTGTTCATTGCATTAGAGATGATGAATTGAATGAGTGTGTATGTGTATGAATCTGTATTCTCATTACATAAATGATGATTCGCTTCTTGTTTGATTCTTTCTCATGATCATTAAAAAGTTTTGCATTGCTGAGTAATTGAATCTTTCTTGTTTTGAATTGTTGAGTTTGAGAAAATAGGCATTCAAACATATTCAAGAATCATTCCATATTTCTTCATATGACTTAGAGATGAGCATGTGATTTGATGTGCATTAGAATCTTTAATAATCTAATATGGCTTGTATGAGATTGAATATGTGACATATTAATTCTTTCCATGAAATCTTGTTGATTGTTGTTGATTTGAATCATGATGTGTGCTTTATCTCTTTTCTTGTTTAATTAGTCAAGAGATTGATGATTAATTAGGATAAAGAGAAACTAGATCACTAAGAGATTAGGATTTAGTTATATTAGGATTCATGTTGATTTGACAATAATTGCAGAAATTGAGTAGTAAAATCTGGTTTATGAAATTAGTGATGAATATCTCCAATTCCTTGATCTTATCCATTTTATTGAATCTTTCTTTAATTCTTGGTATTACATTGCATAGTTAGTGATTGTTTAATGATAAAGATTGCTCTTTCTTTAATGAATACTTGTTGTTGCATCGATCTTTATTGCTTCTTTCTTTAGTTTTGTATCAATCATTTGATTAGTCATTTAGATCTACTTAAGGAAATCGATTAAAAATATTGCTTGATCCACCTTTCCTCGAGGGAACGATACCCACTCATTAGTGGTACTACTTGATCCGGTGCACTTGCCGGATTGTGACGAAAAAATTTGTCACATCAATTATATCTAAGTTCTTCTATTACCCTATTAAATCCCTATCTCTTAAACCATTAACTGTCAATCATATATAACTCTTCCTTCACATCCTGAAATACTTAATTCACCATACTTTCTTAAAATTTCTTATAGATTTGATACTGAGCGACCAACAAATTAAAGACTATGCTTTTGCAAAAATTGAAGAGCTATTACAGTCCAATGGTAGATCATTCACTGAATTTCCAGAGATGCCAATTCCTCCAGAAGATGTAATGCTTGCGGCCGAAAATAAATTCATAAGTGAAGTACTAAATTTTGACAAACAAGCATTGACAATTGAACTCAAGCAATATTTAACTACTATAACTGATGAGTAGATCAGAAAAATACTTATGAACAAATACTCAATGCAGTTAATTCTTCCAAAGGAGGTTTTTTCTTTCTACACGGACACGGAGGAATAGGCAAAACATATCTTTGGCAAACCTTATCAGCTTCAATATGATCAAAAGGAGGCATTGTTCTAAATGTAGCATTGATCAAACCCATTCCGACGGTTTATTTTACTGCTTTAATTGACTAATTATCACCTCTTCATCGCTTAAACACTAGCAAAATAGGTCAAATTGCACTTAGTAGTTCCTTAGGGCTATAATTGTAATATCTGCTATTTTCGGCCAATATTTAATGTGTTTTGAACTGTTTCCCGTTCCGCACGATGCCTTGATATGTGTGCTTAAGTGTTTCAGGATTTAGCAGGCGGAGTTCGGAGCGGCAGTGGCTGGAGAGAGCGAAAGGAACAAAAGGATCGCAACAAACCTAAAATGCCATTGCTGGAGCCTATGTGTACGCATTACATGGAGCCATGCGTACACATCCAAGCGTGGGCGGCACACCCAATTGCTGATCTCGGCACCTATGCGTACGCATATGAAGCCTTTATGCGTACGCATAGGTCAATTCCAGCATCTATAAATAGAGGAGCCTTTCACCATTTCAAGAGAGCCCACTTCCACATTTAGCTTAGTTTTTAGGATTCCATTTTAGGTTTTATTGTCCATTCACTAGCCAGACCTTTTATTTTTATTACTTGTTTGTTTAATTTTACTGTTACTCTGTCAAACTGCAATTTTAATCAATTTACTTTACCGTTATTCTGTCCGTTTAATTTCCTGCAAATCGCGATTTTTACATACTGTTATGCTGTCAATTTATTTTTCCGCTTTTATGATTTCTGCAATTAGTGAGTAGAGTCCTATAGTGTCTCGGATGTGAGGTAAAATGTGCAAATGAATAGAGCCGCTAGTCCCAAACGGATTAGAGGGGAAGGAACGGGTTAAGCCCGTAATGGTTTCCGTAAGACATCCCTGCTAGCATAGCGGCACTTCCTTAACCGTACGTGGTTCGCCACGGTAGCATGGCACAAGTGCTTGGGAACCTGGTGACAGCAGGTTTGACCCGATGACAGCGGGGATCCTATAGAGTTCGTCAGTCCTGGGCATAGATCAGAGGCTCCATATTTCGCTTACGCGCAAGAGGTCCTGGTGACAGCAGGATTGTACTGGTGACAGCGGGTTACTCTTGGGAGCCGGGGGCTGAATCACGAACTCCAAGCAACACCTGCACCTATGTGAGTTGAACTCTGTACTGTGGGTTCGTTGCCACACAGCTAGTTAGTCAAGGATGTGCAGAGGTTCCTCCCAAGGGGGTGTATAATCGATCCGGGACATGGCAGCAATGATAGCGATGCACAGTATTTCAACTCATGGCCGGGATACTCCTTTTATTATCAGATCATTTACCGCCTTTTAACTGCTTTTACTGCTTTCAACTGCTTTCAACTTGCGAACTGCTTCCAAA
>JASCZI010211623.1:69146-82615 GCA_036250425.1 Stylosanthes scabra | reverse complement strand
TTCCAGGACACGAAAATCCCAAGGATCGGTTCAGTTTCATTTCTGATAGACAGGATCCTCATGACTGAGGCAAGTCTAGAGCATACGTGAAACTAAGAGAACAAAGGAAAAATCATACTAGTTGAGTTTTTTTTTTTTTTAAGTCAATAACATTAGAGAAGAATAAAGAGATAAAAGCGTAAAAATTTTATGATAGACAAAATTACACATGATAAATAAAATTACACATGAAAGATTTGAATGAACAAAAATATATAAGAAATATT
The DNA here is from genome assembly GCA_036250425.1 of Stylosanthes scabra. NCBI lineage: Eukaryota > Viridiplantae > Streptophyta > Magnoliopsida > Fabales > Fabaceae > Stylosanthes > Stylosanthes scabra. The sequence goes on along the minus strand of JASCZI010211623.1, from coordinate 82,349 downwards.
TAAAACAATAGATAAAAGTACATATATTATCTATTTACTTTTAATTAGCAATATATAAATACATACTTATCTATTATTTTAAATCTTTTATATGTATTGTTGTTTTTTTAAATTTTTTATGTATATTTTTATCCATCATAAAATTTTTCATATGTATTTTTATCCATTTACTCATAAGAGAAAATGGAATTTAATATTTCGTATCTATAAGGATATAATGATAGATTTAGTTATTGTATATAGATTATGTTGGATGTTAAGAGAAAAGGTTTTTAGATTAGATTAATGATTATTGACAAGGTGACACCGTTTGGTTGTTAGTAGCAGGGGTATGGGGATGAGTATATTCCTTCTCCTTCTTCATTGATTATTCCTTAGGACTTAGGACATGGGATTTCTCTTTTGTTTGATTCTTACTTCACTACTCCTTTTCAGGCTTTTCTTCACTTTCTTTTAAGCAAATATATAAATATAAATTACGTGAAGATATTTGAATATTTATAAATTCGTCGTTTTTTTACATTTTTTATTTTGTCCTCATTGTCTATCCCTCTGCATGCAAGCCAAATATAGCTGCGTGAAGATATTTGAATATTTTGTCTTCATTGTCAATTTTTATTTATTTATTTCGACACAAAAAAAAATTTATTTATTTAAATAAATAAAAAATCCAAAGAAATCATTAGGATAGTTTTTGACGAATATTTTTCGTCCACGTCATATATTTTTGAAATAATTTTGGTTCCCATAGAAGTAGAAAACATTGTTACGCTCCTCTTGGGCTGTTCCGAAATTTAATGGAGTCGCAGAAACTGATGCCATCGTTTACCAGAAAAAAGAAACTGATGCCATCGTTCTCTGTTCTTTTCTTGTAAATGTTTGGTCAGATATTGGTCTTCCATTTGATGAAGAGAGCAGCCAAGTTTATGGGCCTCCATCGCAAACATAACCGCTTTCTCTCCCTTGGAAATCCAACGAGGCTGTCACCTCTTTCCTAATAAAACAAACCAAGCGGCTGGGCCTTCCCCCTTTAGGAAAAAAAACTAAGCAGCTCATCAAAAACGTTAATTTTGGTAATTGATTTTTTTTTTTTACAGAAGAAGAAGTAATTGATAATCAACTAACCACTTCAACAACCAAATTAATTTAACAAAAACATTAATAATATAATATAAATAATTATAATACCAAGAAAAAATGTAATATAAATAATTAAACCATGGAATGTGATATGCTTGTCCGTTATTTAATTTCTTAAAAGATTACAAGTTCAAATTTTATTTTGAACAGGGATACATCCAAATTATATAAATGATTCAATCTCAGCAAAAGAACTAGTAATTATATTGATAGTAGATATTTTTTATATATAACACAAAAAATTAGTTATTTCAAATTTATATATAAATATTTATATTATATAAGTTATTTTAAATATGTATTTTATATTCTAATTTGCGTATTATCAATTTTAGAATTATTTTTTAGGCACGCCTATATACCCAAATGGGTAATCAGCATCGAACGGTACTTAATGACCAATAATATAAAATAAGATCCCTTACTCAACTCCTTTCTACTTACAATCACTGGAGGTATTGTTATGTTAAGACCTAAAAACATAAATAATTCCTGGTAGACTATGATGATTTTGCCATGGGAAAGATAAAAGAACTCAAAGTCACTCACTTTTGTGGCTCTCGTATAAATGATACTTTGCTTGTCCATTGCCATTCACCCTTTTCACCAGTTACATGTTATTCTAAAAGAAAAGCTAATAAAAAACCAGAGAGACAGTCTGTCCAATAATCCTTATCTCCCTATCCTATATATATATATATCTTTTCATCTCCATAAGGTAGTAATTGAGCCTTTGCCTTTATCTTTATCTTTAGTGAGTAAAAATCATTGTAGCAACATGTGCTCCTGGGCATGCATAAAACAACTTGATCCTACTCATTAATAAAATATAACTTTACCCTAATTGTGTGCCAAAACAAGGATCATATATAATCACATGCTAATCACCCACTACCCACCTTTGCTTTCTCTACTGGTTATTCGTGCTACCTTGCATCATATGAATCCGAATCTGTTAAAGAGATTCCAAGTTAGCTGTGTGTATATTCTCTCAGATTTTCACCATAATTGGACTTGAAACCCCTAACTGAAAAAAGCAATTGTTGCAGCACAAATTTTAATTAATGTATATGCATGAAAGTAGAAACTAATTCGATTCATTCATCTAGTCATCTAACATCGAATTCAGACATCTTTAGCTCAACTAATTAAGTTATTATTGGTCATCCATTATTGAGCAATGCATTGATGATTGATCGTTTTTCTCAAGGCCCATATCATATGGTATGTTAAATTAATTAAATGAGTATAATATTAATTAAGAAAATGTTTTAGAGCTCTACAAAAGGCTCGTTATCAACTAGGTCTAATTAAAGAGGCCTAAGTTGATAGTATTAAAATGTTACAAAAAGATAAGCCACCTACTACTACTATATGTCTATATCCTAAAAGGGTTCAGATAATGATAGGACTATACTAGTTTAAACATAATGGTGATCATTAGCTAGTTAATTAACTATAACCATGTCCCCCATCTACCCTTCAAGCTAACCCCTAATTTAATTTCTGAATGTACTTAGAACAAAAACATAATGATTAATCCATTGCTGGGTGTCCCATTATTACTAATGAATTGTGAATAAAAGATTTGATTAGTGTAATTGCACAAATTAAACCTGCTTCCTTGAAAGACTTTTAATTTGTCTTTGCTTAGAAGCAATGAAATCCTCAAAGCAGCAACAGAGAAGAGGATGCAGGGCCTTGTGCTGCAGCAGTTGTAGAAGGCTTAGTGTGTCTTCCACAGAGGAAGCAGAGAGTTCATCAGCCTCTGATCGGTTCCCTTCGGTGTCGAGCGTCGCACACGCCATGGTGCAAGAGAGACTTGACCAGTTGATTAGGGAGAGGAGGATGGAAGAGAGACGAAGGAGGCAGCAACAACAGCAAAGCAGAGAAAGAGAAAGAACTAAGTTTATTGTGATGGTGGCAATGGAGAAGTGCTCTTATGATCCAAGAGAGGATTTTAGGGAGTCCATGATGGAGATGATAACAGTAAATCGCATTAAAGAAGCCAAAGATCTTCGTAGCTTACTCAACTACTATATCTCCATGAACTCCAATGAGTACCATACTCTTATACTTGAGCTTTTTCATGAGGTTTGTACGAATTTATTCTTATCATATAAATGCCATTGGTAACCATTAATTTCCACTGATATAACAAGCAACAAGGATAGAGTCTTGTATTTTATGGCTTTAATCCACTCTCTGACTCTCACTTGCTTGATTGAAGTTGAAGCCACTCGTACTAGTGCCTCTTATATGCAGTTAAGGGTTGATTTCAATGATTACATTAGATAGGCGACAAATATAACAACGTCAAGTGATCCAAATACTACTATATTCACGTACATCACATGTGAGTCTCGTCAGAAAGCTTGAATAATAATCAGCACAAATTTAAGAGTTTATATTTGATGATGCTTCGCAAAGGTTTCATTAGTACATGTTTTGTGTCACCAGCTTCGTCTAATTAAAGATGAGATGAAAAGAATTGTATTGAGTGAATGAGTGTAAATAAACATTGAAAGTGGTGGAAAGTGGCAAAGGTGAGCGAGCTACTCTAGCAGGCAGTAATTGGAGAATTGAATGGGGTCATGTGGGTAGGAGGTTGCGTTTTCTCTTTATTGTCGGAATGTTAAAAGTCCATGGGTAATAATAATTCATCGTACAGTTCTTTTTCCCTCCTTAGCTTCCCCCAGTAGCTATATTGATGCAACAAAATAAATAGGCGGGGGGCTGCATTTGATTTTTGTTTAGCTCACATGATTGCGTCCTGTCAAAGCTTTAAAGTCTAAAGCTTGTCACGTTGGTCCACGGCCATCTTTTTCACCATGCTAAATCCCTATTCTTTCATCTCCTTCAAAATCTAATGTATTTAGAAATTCAAACACTACAAGCTAGCAATGGGAAAAGTTAAGATACTTTAATTTAATTTTTCTTAATGCAGTTAAAATTAGTGTGTAGTTGATAGGGATGCAGCTAAAACATATCCATCCAAAAAACAATAAAAAAAAAAGAAGGGGAAAAAAATTAGAAGTGCCGCTTGACCAGTACAGGATTCCCACGTTGGGTTCAATTGCCATTCGCTTTTGACTTGCTCGCTAAGGCCGGCATTTTCTTTTTGCTTTTGTTTTTGAATTACTAACCAATTTAGCATTTTTGCCGAATTGATGATTCCTTAATTAGTGAGTGTAAAAGAAGATTTAAAAAGATTACTACTGTTACTGTTACACAGGGAGGGAGATTCCAAGTGGAGTTGGTGTAGGTGAATATGTGATGTAACACATTTTTACTTAAACTGCACCAACTGATAGAAAGAACAATAAATTCACAATTGCCGCGTAGAAACTCCCAAATTTTGGACACACTCACACACACACACACACGCTCTCTTTCTCTGTATTTCAACGACGGAGCTTCCATTGTTTGAAGGAAGCACCGTTGCGTCATGGTCTCCTTATTTCACTACTAAATAGTGTTACAGAAGCCAAATCAGGAGATCTGTGTTGTTGTTGTAGCTCATCTCATTGTGTGGGAGATGAGTCAACTGGGTGTGATGCTGCAGGAGTCCTTGCGAGCTGAGACGGAAGCAAGGACCATTCTGGGTCTGTTAAGGGACCAGATGGAGGGTGTTGTCACCCACACAGGACAACGCAGAAGGAGAACTCTCAAAGACCGCTTCAGATTCAACGGAATGGGTTGCTGCGGTGCCACCTGGGTTTTCCGTCCCTCTCCCCTAACCCTCACTCACGCTGCTCAACAAGAAGAAACGGCTACGGCTGGGAGTGGAGCTGGAGGAGCAGCATCGCCTCCGCAAGAACCGGGTCCGGGTCAAGATTCGAACCCGGATGGACCCGAATGCGAACGGCCCTCTACGGGGATGAATCTGGCGGCGGCATTGGCGGCGGAGCGTGAGTTGCGGAGTTCGCAGGAGGAAGGGGAGAGGGAGGTCGGGGGATCGGAGACGCCGTGGAGGGTGTCGCTGATGCGGCTGCTAGAGGAAACAGAAGGAGGAGGAGGAGGAGGAGGGGAAAGGGGTGGGGAGAGTGAAGGGGGTGATTGGGTGTGCTGCGTGTGCATGGGAAGGAAGAAAGGCGCGGCGTTCATACCATGTGGCCACACGTTCTGCAGAGTGTGCTGTAGAGAGGTCTGGTTGAACCGGGGCACCTGCCCACTTTGTAACCGTTCCATTCTCGAGATTCTCGATATCTTCTGAGTTCTGAAATCTCAACCAACCAACTCCTTTCTTTCTTTCTTGGATCTCTCACCACCAATAACACATTAGCTTTCACTTTTTTTTTTCTTCTTCTTAATTGAGAAAAACAAAATCGCGTGTAAGATGATAGTTTGAATTTCATGAGGTAGATATCACTTGAAAAATTTGAAGTTCCCTCTCCCATCCTTGTCATCTGATCTATGTATGCCGTTATTTTGTCTGTTCTGCGATGGAAATTTTGACATCTGTATTTATATTGTATAATATCATGCCCAGTTTTTTAAGTACAGAGCCCCTTTTAAAATGGCAACTCCAACATTGTCAAAGAGAAAGAGAAATAACAAAGATAAGAAGGATAGTGGTAACATGAATTGAAGAGGATACTGGTTTAAGCGCGGAGGATGAGGAATATCACACTTGGTAATAGCATTCTAGTCTTTGTTGCCAGTATAGATGGTGCCATCTCATTCGCAACATATTAGAAGATTCAATAATGAATTTAATTCACACTTTAAAAAAAAATTGAATTTAATTCACTATTTTAACTATCACCCCTCTGTGAAATTCTGGCTTGTGGGAGATGTGGTTTTGGTTTTGCCGTGCACTACTTCATTTATCATCGGGTTACTTGTATTCCTTGCAAGTTAGAAGGCAATGTTAAAAATATTGGGTGTCCTCTAGGTTGTTCCCGGCTTAAAATCTGAACAAATCTACACATAAATGCAAAAGAATATGTCCATTAAAACAAGCTTGTATACTGATTACTCTAGTAGAAAGCGTTCCAACTTAATTCAAGAGGGTTATTCTATGTGTATATCAAAATCAGCCATTAAATTAATTGTATAATATATTAAAATATAAAATATATATTAAAAATGAGTTAAATTATACATATATTTTGAATTTCAATGTGTATTATACATAATGGCTGATTTTGGTGTACAAATAAAATTGTTAAATTCAAAAAGATAAAATTAAAACTTACCCAAGATAAACATTAGAAGGGTATTAGTAAGATCCGTAAAATTAAAAAATCTCTTTTTTGGTGTTGAAAACTTGTTTTTTTTTGTTTCTATTGTATTCCCTAACTGTCAAGGATCAATTCATCACGAACCTCCGACATTTATTTAAGCAGATCAGTTAGTAGCCACCAGGCCAAATTGCTTAAAACTAAAATAGTTTACTAAAGTGAAAATTCGTAAATTCTTTCGGATTGCGTAGTGATGGTCCAAACTCCAATCACATGTTTTTGTTTCCTCTCTTTCTTTAAATTGGCCCAATACTACAGCTTCGAGTCTGGGCCCACCGGCCCAATAACTAGTTATGAAGACAGTACCAAAACCAAACTAATTAGCAAGACATACGGCGCGAGGGCCAAGAAAGAAGCATATATTCGTCTTCTACTCTTCTTGTCTATATTCGTAGTTCTACACACTCTGGCTCTATTATTCAAACGTTTTTTGAAGTTACTGTTAAAAAAAAAACCCTTGAAATCTAAGTGCTATGTATGATGTTACAAAATTCCTAATCTCAAATAAAAAAAAGAAACAACTTATTATTAAATATTTTAGTTGTAATATTATTTGTAATATTCTACTAGAAACACTTGACCGTTATACTCCTATTTGTTCTTAAAAGAAAAATGAAAAATTATTAAGTAAAATTTTTTATTTGTGACGGATTAATTTACCCTAAATCTATTAAAAACTACAACAAGAAAAAGGTGTACATTAAAAATCATAGAATAAAATCCACTGTTATGGCGAAGACGTGAATTAATCACAAACCAATTAATGAATTCTATCTTTTTTTCAGTGAACTAACAATAATAAAACTTATTAGATTTGTGTCGAAATGACATGAAGATGCATAAAGATCAAAAGTAGGTATAGACAAATGAAATAGACAAATCGGGAGTGGCATTGGAAATTTCGTGTAGCTTTCTTCTAACATTCCATTCCATTTAAAGACGGAGGAGCATGCATGAGTGAACCAATCAACTAATCACATTTACCTTGCACAATAAGAGAAGACAACAATTGCATTTGCATGTGTTATCACTCATTCAAGACCCAAAGTATCCTAGTCCAATAATTCTCACCTCAACTAAGAGTGTATCTATATATATATTTATACATGTCCAACAATTATTATTAATGAACGACCTATCTAGGTGTTCATACCAGCCCAAATTCACTACAGGCCTAATCCGCAAACAAGGGCCCAAGTAAACCCAACTTGCGAGAAGAGGCCTCTCAGACTCATTAAGCACATGCCGACTTGTTAGCTCCAACATGATGTGAGCCCGACTTGAGAAGTCGACTAACGAGGCGCGATGACCTCCCCGACCTCGCAGAGGTGGGTAACTCGAGTCAGGAGAGTAACAGGAGAACTACAATGAGGCGGTTAAGATTAAAAAGGAATAACTCCCCATGACTCCCTAAAAAACCGCCCATGATCCACCAGGGAGAATAACCACCTCTGTGTACACTCATAAATAAGATGGTAGGGTAACCACCAAAGGTATGAAACACTTACTCATAATTCTACACTATATACTACAGGCTAAAACTCCAACTGACTTAAGCATCGGAGTGCCTTGCAGGTACACCCCCCCGCCTGTTCATTGGAGCTCCTCCACCAGATTTGCAGATTGGGCCGTGTCGGTTGCAGACTTGTTAGTCCTTGACGCAACACTAGGCTATACTAGGATGATATGAATTATTAGTGTTATACTAGTTGTAAATCAAATTTATTTAAAATCAACAATATAATTTATATTAAAATACAAAATATATGTATAATTTAACTCATTTTTAATATATATTTTATATTTTAATGTGTATTTATATATTAATTTTTAATTTTAATAGGTGATTATGTGCAAATAGAATTGTTGTAATTATTAAGAGTCTTTCTTTAATTTTCTTTAATTTGTCCTAAATTGCATAACTTATTCATTCGCTCTTTGAGTGCATGAAACTCACATAGTCATCGCGTATATAAACTAATAATTACTTAATTAGCCAACCTCATTGTCTAATTAAATCTGTGACGATGAATTGCTCCCTAGTCCATACTGCCTAGCTATATCTAGGCACGCACTTATTGGCTTCAAACTTCAGTAAAATAATAACATAAATTAAAGAAGCTTAACATAAGGGAAAAGACAAACGAGTTGGTAATTTGATCTGCGGTGATTAACTATCAAATGTTAACAACAACAAATTATACAAGTACAATAATAGAATTGGGTTCTGTGTTGGGTGGTTAGAACTAATTAAATGTTAGGGAAAGCGCCAAACTGATGTAGGGTGCCTAATGCGGGACATGTGATGTGACTTTTAGAGAGAGACTGAAATTGAAAGACTTGAAAAATTGAGAATGAGATTAAAATAGGTTTGTGTATTGTATTTGGTTTAAAATTAATTAGAAATAGAGAGTGAGAGATAAAGATTAAACTAAGTTGATGGAGCAAAAATAAATATTAGTATTGAAAACTATAATGTTAATGGAGGGTATTTGAATAAAAAAATATTATTAAAGTTTCAGTCCCAGTTCTCAGTCTCTCAGTCCCTCTAATTTAGCGATACTGAAAATACTAAAATTCTGAAGACTGAAACTGTAAATCAAACACAATCAATCTCAGTCTTCCAGTCTTAATCCCAGTATCAGAAACCAAATCTAACTTTATATACGAAAGTGAATGCTAGGATTGCCATGGTTATTAACCCTAACTTATAACTTATTATACAATTTTCGGTTTGACTTAAAAAAATAATCATAATTAAAATTAAAAATATATTTTTTATCATTTAAAAATATGATCTTAATTTTAGTTATACTTTTTAATTGTTAAAATTTTACAATGATGATAATTACCATAGATTTCACCATATATAAATTATAGTAATTTTACATGTATCATCGTACACATCCGTACATCCTATTTACAACGTATAAAAATTTAAGCATCAACATTAACTCTATAAATTATCTAGTCCAAGTAGTGAATTAAAGACAGAAAGAAAAATTAAACTTCGTAATTAAAAAAAATTAAAGCAAAACCAACTTTTTCTTACAAAAAAAAAAAAAATTATTCAACCATGAATTTTACTGTTAGTTTTTTAACATTAAGTCTCCGTTAATTACTTCTATAATTCTATTCGTAAAAACCGAGATGAATAAAAGACTTTAACGAAGAGATTTGGAATTCAAGTTTAAGAAAAATATTGAGGGGTCTCTTTAAAGATTCTTCAATTTTATTTTATTTTTTTATATTAGGTCACGAGAACGAAAAAAATTAGTTGATGGCAGATGATAATTACCCATAGAACCTTATATCTTAAAAATAAAAAAAAAAATCAAATAAACGTATCTGAATCTCACTCGATAATTTCTCTAAGGTGGAGGTAACATCCCCCATTTGAGGTGGGGTTAGTTGGGTCAGTTTCAGTCGAAACAAAGAGACGGTGAAGAGCCACCAAGTGTGGTCCCATTTCTACTACAAACGAATATGACTCAAAGCCTATAGCCTTAGCCCACGGAAGATGGTGGCACTACTCATATTCTCATATGTGACAAAACATGCTAATAAATTTAGTATTTAGTAAGCACTCAAATTACAGTATAAAGGGATTTTAATTTCTAACAAATTTTTATCATTTAATTATTTTTATTAGACAAATTGATTCTTTGATAGAAAAACACTATTTTATCTTATAATAATATTTTATTTTTAAAAAAAAAAGTCAAATTGTCTCATAACATAATATTTTAAGAATTTATTTATGAGTATTGCTAGATAACCAATACAATAATGACCAATAATAGCCAATAAAAAGTGATCATTATCCAACATTAAAAAAATAAATCATTCAAAAAAATAAGAGTGATCATCAAAAATATTAAATTTATCATAAAAAATAAATAAACAACTTGTGTTGTCTATGGTGGACTAGCACACAATGTAGGATGCGACCCTAGCTATTGATGAACTACCCTTTGTTGTTGGCGTTGCCGAAAATGCTTGTGCTATATACAAAATTGCCATTGGCTGTTGATAGCATGTATGGCCTTTGAAGTCACGTGCTGTGATGGCAAAATTTGACTTGCCTCATATGCATTGCTGAAGAATGTTGCTTCATTTAGTTTCCTAATTTATCATCAATTAGATTAGAAGAACATACATGATATGTGCTGTTTCATGGAGTTTTTTCTAGAATCACTGAGTTTGGCAAAGAGGTGACAGATTTATCGAAGGTAAGAAAAGAGAAGATAAAATAGATGGTAAGTATCATTGATTAATGTTAGTCATGATATTATTGACTACCTAAACTTCTTCTTTATTTATTTAATATTCATCGTATTAAAAATTTAATTGAAATCGATAAAAAAATTAATTTGTCCGACAAAATTCTAAAGATATAATTATATAAGCATGCATTTTAGAAATTGTAAATAAAACTTTTTTTATTTAAACAAAGATATAATTTTCATTGATTACTTTAAATAAAATATATTACACTTGACATTTTTATGTGAATTAAATCCTAAGAAGTAAGAAAGTATTCTTTAAAAATATTTTAATTTTTTTACTAAAATGATAAATAATTGATATTTATCTGATAAATAGTAAAAATGTAAGTTTTATTAAAAATGTATAAAAATTTATATTTATATTTTCAATAATTCTATTTGCACATTAAAATCAGCTACCAAATCAGCCATCGATGTATAATACACATTAAAATATAAAATACACACTAAAAATAAGTTAAACTATATATATATTTTATATTTTGATATATATTATACACCGATAGCTAATTTAATGACAGATTTTGATATATATCTAACATAATTCTTATATTTTATCTCAATTTTTGTAAAAGAATTTTTTATATATATCACTCTATACGTGTATCGAATAATTGTTTTAAATAATATACGTCGGAATCTTTAGATGCATGTTCCCCGTACTAGTGCCTGCTTTGCCTTTTATATAAAACTTTAAGATCAGATTAGATTTAGATTAGATTTGCCCTCCTATTTTTTATGCTATCTATTTCCTTTTTCCCAGATTAAATCTTCCTACCAAGTTTTAGTTTATTCGGTGAAAAAAGTCCACAGAATAAACTTTGAGTTAATTAATCTTTCTTTTCTAATTCTAATTGTTTTAGAATTTAATATTTAAAATTAAAGGTTAAGAGTTTTCTATTTAAAATAAATAAAATAATTTAAATAATTAAGTGACAATCGCCAAAAAAAATTTACTTCCTGCTGGAATCCTGTTATTTCTATATAATATAATCTTTCAATGCAAGTAGCATGCACCACATGTGGTGTAAAGCATCCTTCATCCTCAGTGTGTTTTATTTGTTTTTATTAATTTGTAAAGTGAAGTTAGTTATATATTAAACCTCTTCATTCTATAGCTCTTCATCGTATATTTTTTTTGTTATAAAAAAAAAAAAAAAAACTGATAGGCTTCATCGTATAACTCTGATCTCCTTCTATATATATGATGTATATATGTATATATTTTATCATTTAATAGCCACTATAGTGATTAGACATTTGAGATTACAGTGCAAGGTAATGTATAATTTGGATGCAAAACATCAGTGATGACAAATCGAATATTCATATATTTATGTAGCAGTAGTAGCTAGGAAGCAAGGAAACAGTACAGTAATAAGTTACTCGTCCTTAGCTTTTTTTTTTTTATTTGGTGACACTCGTCCTTAGCTTTTTAATTAATAATTATACACTCTATAGTCGGATTTTTTATTTATTTAAATAAAATAAATATCAAATTTATCAAAATAGGTTCGCTGGGAGGTATTTACCATTTTAGGCACACCCCCCATATTTCGAGCTCTGCAAGCCCGAAATGAAGTTTTAGTGTATCTTGGATCTGCAGTAATAAATTCGAATTCCTCCTATATCTCGGGTCTGCAGAGTCCGAGATACGTATCTCGGGACTGTAGAGCCCGAGATAACCTCGAAAAAAAGTTTATATAAAGGAGCCCTTAGCAAGCTAGCCTCACACCAAATTCTTCCACAATAATACGAGTTTGCTCTCCAAAAACCATGAATATTAGTGATTTCATGGTTGTTACTCTATATCCAAATGGTGAGATGGGCAGGGATGCGGATGAGATTTGGTTTCGGTCCGTAAGTCCTATTGTGTTTCAGATGCAACCCGTTAATACGTTGGAGGAGTTGAAGTGTGTCCTTCTGCGCAACATGAGGGCTGCCGGCGCAATGTCAGTGAGACGAGTGGCTTACCGACTGTTGAACCTTTTTCCTCCGAACCAGTTCAAGTTCAAGATTTTCTGGGTCGATAGCGATGCACACGTCCGTGCGATGTTCGAGTTGCACCGTCGGTATGGATCTCGAGAGGTGATGGAGCTGCTAACCGAGATGGAGACCGTGAATGTTGATGCAGCAGGTCCATCAAGCTCATCCCGAGGTGGGCCCGACGCTATAATTGCTGCGCCCATACGGATTGCGACCTCGGAGGGGGGTGATGATGATTCTGACGAAGACTTTGTCGGCAACACGGATGAGTCAAGCGAAAGCTCCGATGGCTCAGAATTTGTCCCGGAATCTCAGGCGAGGCAGGGTTTTCTGCTTCCTGCACCAAGCCCAATACCTGATTTGTCATCCGTGGGCAGTCATTTTCACACGTTAAATCTGGATGAGATGACAGAGGTGCAAAGGGAAGGTTTTGGTGGGGCGGCGAAGATTATGATTTAGATGTAGCGTCTCTGGCCTGCATGGTATGGGGCAACGATAAGGCCGAACCGAGCCATGCGTCGTAAATGCAAGGGGCGCCCCGT
>JASCZI010211623.1:15172-29408 GCA_036250425.1 Stylosanthes scabra | reverse complement strand
AAAAAAAAAAAAAAAAAAAAAAAAAAAAAAAAAAAAAAAAAACAAAAAAAACACATGGTGTATATTCAACCGCGGCATTTGATAAGCAAAACTGTAACTATAAAATCTATCTGCCATAAACCTTAGGTGATCTCCGGTCAGCCTTGCTTGGTTTGGTAAAGTTTCTGCTTTTTAAAAGTAGCCTATAAAATATAACTTTTTAAAAATTGCAGCACTTATGACGGGTAAATCAAACTAAAAATGACTTTCAATAAGTACAAACAATACCAATTGTATTAGGTAAAATAGCTTTTACAATTTAAAAAAAAATAAATAGGCATAAATATAAAAAGAAAATTTGATATTTATGAAGTTGTATTAGACATTTTATTTTTATAAGCACAAATAAACTTTAAAAAACTCTCCTTTAGGTGCTTTTAAAAAATGCTTTAAAAAACACGGACAAGCACAAATACATGATCTTTTCTATTTATCAAACACAAATACAAAGTACTTATACACAAACACCTCTTCAAAAAGTTATACCAAACTAAGTCAGGACTAAGCATTCTTTTTCTTTATACTCCAATCCAGATGATATCCAGCTGAGGAACAAAACACTAATTCTGCGCCCAAATTATACCATAAATTTTCAGATGACATTTTTTAATTCTGATGCTAACTGGTCACAAACTCATTCTAAATAGTATTAGATGTCCTCTGTTATCCGAAGAAGAATGTTAGCTCTAATTTAATGAAGTGATGCAGAACATTTCGAAGAACTCGAGAAACAAATTGCACCCTTCCACAGATATAAAAATTCACTTGGGCTTCAATTTACAACACATTCTGACAGGTGCATACCGTGTACACACATTGGCTGTAAATTATAATGGCTAGGCAAACAAAAGCATCTTAACAAGGCTATAGGAAAAAAATTGTTTATAAAGCTTACCTCTGAAGATCTTAGTCTCCCTTTGAATTTAGCTACGAGATCTTGTGTGGTTACTGGAGTCTTTTGCATTAAAACAGCTCTGATTTCTTCCTCACTCACAGGTCCAGAAGCCGCTGAGGAAGACCCTGCCTTTGATGATGGTGCTGGTGAAGTACCCTTTGAGGGAGCATTACTTTTGGACGCAGAACCATTTTCTTCCTTGACAGTTGGTTTTGTTTCCTAATTCAATGGGAATGATGATTTCAGTAAGTCTTGCATACAATCCCCTATAATGAACTTTCAAACTAAAGTATCAGTCTTAAGACATAAGAGCCTTTAAGCAAAAGCTATATTAGGTTTGAATGCATCAAAAGAAACTCATGCCAAGTTAATTTGCCGGTTCTGCATTTCAAGAGCCTATTTATGCAGCTAAGTTTTATAAAAAGATAATGTAGTATGTGTACTCGTTATAAACCATCATAAAATAATGTGAGGCTGCACCAATAAAGGTATTGTCTTCACTAGTGGTTATATAGCTAAACTCTTCTTTTGTCTGAGGATTAAAAAGAAACTACTATATAATGAAGGGCCTTAATAATCAATCAAGCTCAGAAACTACTCATTATACGTTTTCTGTTTTCACTTTCTTTGGTTGTGCACTATTAGATGCTTTTGACTCCTCATTTAATTTCCTCTTCCCCTTTGAAGACTTAGAAGTAGAGGGAGTTCCCCGAGCAGTTCCTGCTGCTGCAGATTTTAATGGACTGTTGTCAGCTGGCTCTTCCTTAGGTGCATCCTTCTGCTTTGGAGCAAATGCAGCAGGGATACCGGCATCATCATCAGCCTAGATAAAATAAAAATGACCAATTAATGGATGAAAATGCTCACGTCTAGTTGAACATGCAAGATTTTGTACAATTCAAATGAAATCTGTTGTATCGAACCCTTTCCCTTTAAGAGAAGACACAACACCAACGCAAATGTGTTAGGGGCTTGGGTATTATGGGGTGCTCAAGTCCCACATCGAGTAGTATGGGATACTTGATGGTGTATTTAAGGAGAGTGGTTCTTCCCCCTTAAGAGCTAGCTGTTAAGGTGTTGTTCCCACTTTCCTTAGATACTTAACAATTGGTATCAGAGCCTTGGTTGTTGACGCCATGGAAAGGGCTACCTATAGGCTGGATTAAGGTGAATACTGAATACCGTAGCAAAGGGCTGCTGCCGAGTCAGTGTCGATAGAGTGCAGCCTCCGTGGACGTCGGCTCTCCAAGGGGGGTGTATTGTTAGAGGCTTGGGTATTATGCAGTGCTCAAGTCCCACATCAAGTAGTATGGGATACTTGATGGTGTATTTAAGGAGAGTGGTTCTTCCCCCTTAACAGCTAGCTTTTAAAGTGTGGTTCCCACTTTCCTTAGATACTTAACAAAACGCAACCATGTAAATGCAAAAAGTTGTGCCTCATCAAAAGATATTGCAGTTTGTACTGAGGTATATATATAACTTCCCAAGTAATTAGAGGTAAAAAGAATGATGAAACAATAATCGCTGCAGCTACCAAAATAAATAAAGAAGTAAAAAAAAATGTAAATAAAGAAAACCAGAAAGAAAAACCATACATCTTCGTCATCGTCATCATCCTCTGCATCAGATTCATTCATGCCACCAGCTCGTCCAAGCAGCATCTTCAGCTCTTTCCCAGATTTACTCAGACCTCCTCCCTCTTCATTTTCTTCATCCTCATCCTCCTCATCCTAAAATAACATATTGATGGAGTTTCATAATACACCAAGGGTGAGTGCCAAGAGGGTTAGTTCCTAAAACTGGGTTGCAAAATAATTGAAATCACATGAAAATAAATCAGAACCACATAAGTACATCATAAGAACTGGAAATTTACCTGCTTGATTTCAGGAGGAGCAGGAACTTCAGGAGCCAAATCTTCCCTTTCCTCTGGATCATTGCCAACAGCTTCATCATCATCAGTGAAAATCTCTTCATGTTCCCAATCATCACCTAAAAGATGTGCACAAGTATAATTAGCATGGTGAATAAGCATACACGTGTGAAGGTTTCAACAAGATTAATAACTTCCAGTTAATGCCAACTGTATGCCAAACTAAACATAATTACGTGAATTGAATGCCACCAATAAGCAAAGGATGCGAATGAGAAAATACACTACCTAAGATTGCCTGGTTAATAGTCACAATGACTAGACATGGTTAAAAATAACAAGTACACTACACTGGTGTTGAGAATGTTCTCTTTCACAAGCTAAAGGCCTTTATTTGGATAAAAGTTCTGTAGTTATAACCATCATCCCCATCTAAGGCAGTCAACTCCCTATATTTGATTCCCTTAGCAACCAATTTGCTCTTGAATTTTACTATCTAGGCTATATCCTCCACCTCTGAATACACACATACAGAAACACTGAAACAATCAACAGAAAATGATGGAATAGGACTTCACACAAAGGAGAATGGATGTGTAATCTAAAATAACTGCTTCCTAGCATTTTCATCAGAAAAATTAACTTACCCTTCTCAATATCATCATCATCCTGATCAAGGTCTCCTCCCCTTGAACCTTCTTCATCATCATCGGCGTCTCTTTTATTAAGTCCAAGTCTATTCTTCCTTGATACCTCCTCCTCTTCGTCCTCCTCCCCCTTATCTGAGACATGACCCTCATCATCATCACCGCCCTTTTTGCGGCCCTTACCAGGAGCGATCTCCTTCTCTTCAAATTTTCCACGGTCACCAAATACAGCAGGACCATTATTTGCTGCTTTCATCATCCATCTTTCATATCCGTCTGCAGTTTTCTTTCTGTTCTTAATTTTCTCTTCTGCTTCCTCCAGAGTCAATTGCTTATACTGTGCAACCTTGTTAAAGTTGTACCTAAAGAATATTTTTCCAAAAAGAGAATAAATATGCGGTATCACACATCTGCATTCTTCCTTTGATTTGACTGGTAAGCGCAATAAAAAGAAAACAAACTAAAATCACATAAAAATTCTCAGAGAGAAACACCATCCTTATTCTGAAAATAACAAGCATACCAAGAACCAGCAGGAATGGCGACAAACTCCTTCCTTTCCATCATGAGAAGGTAATATGTAGCTGATTGTGCACCTTCAAGATTACCCTGGTATTGGGACTGACCCGTTTCATCCTCCAACAGCCAAGGCCTATTCTTGTACTTCTCCTATGTCATACAATGACCAAATATGCAGGAAATAAGCATCTGGGATTTCCTTGGTGTAAATATAATACAATGCAAACATGCAAAGCTTACACAACAAATATTAGATATGGGAAGTATCACTTTCAATCACATTTGCACATGGAAGGATGAATAAAATTCACTACCCGCAAAGCATCAGTAATTTGGCGGTTCTGCAGTCCATCCTTCTGCAGGGACCACTTGTTTTCAGCACTTTTCTTCTTAGAGAAATCAGGCAACCCAGTCACGAATCTTCCAATGAAGTAATTCTTGTCAGTGGTTGAGCTTGCACGAACATTATATTCCTGTCACAAACAACGCATTGACTTTATGGTTTCATCATTCAAGAAATTAGAATGCCATCGAAGAACCTAGCATGAATTATTAGGTGAAAACAACAGAAAGACGGGAAGGGAAGAATGAATGAGTGAACGGAGGTAACAGAATCGAAATCGAACTCGAATCAAGCGAGTGATGGTGGCACCACAGTCGAAGCATTTGGCCTTGTTCTCAGCCTTGGTCTTGCCGCAGGTCAAACAGAGAGTCATGTGCTTGCAATTGCTTCCGTACAGGTCGGTGGTTGATCCACATCCACCGCACGAAGCCTTCAGCTGCAGGTCCGTCGACATTTTCCCGGTGATCAATCAAATCCAAAACGCCAATTGCAAGAGTCTAGGGTTTCAAATACTCTTCAAGTAAATGATAAATATAAATATATAAAAAAATTCAATTGCAATTGTTGGTGCGCACACCACCACCGATTTGTAATGTACTAATGTTATGTATGAATAATCATGTATCTACAACGACGCTGAATTCTTCTTCCGATCTTCCTCAGTGCCTCATTCATTCCCTCAATTTTGGCTTGCCTTGGCATTTTATAGCGCGTGTGCGAGGATACGAACTTATCTGGGCTTGGGCTAATCTTAGTTTTACTGATTCAATTGGGCTTTAAAAGAAATTCTCCCTTTTCGTCCTGTTTTACGGTTTACCACCAACTGTGAGGGGTCACCTATCTAATTATATCATGTTCTAAATTAGTTTCGAATTGGACAGATTCTTAGACTAAGCTAAAATTCGCAGCAAATTAGCCCTCTATTATAATGTTATATAATTATATAACCATGTACATTAAAATTAAAATAAATATTAAAATTAGCCATTATATATTTTTATATAAATATATATATTTAAATTTTTTAACATATATTTCATAGTGTATAAACTTTTTTTTTTTGACATTATAAAATTCTTCTTTTTTTTTTTTTGGTAATGATAAAATTCTTTCTTTGAATCCTCCTAATATTTCTGGTTCCGTGACCACCACCGGAAGCGGGCACTTACTAGTAGTTGTCTCTTTTATTAAAGGCCGAGAGCAACACTCTTCACAAACCTGCCTATTGCCGCATACTCCTCAAGTGCTCTCTGGTAACCGTTACACCGGAGAAGCTGAGGGAAATACAGCCAATGAGCAGTTACCATCACGAATCCAATGGTTAAAATCCCTGACACGATTCTTGGTAACTGGAACTTGGCACCAAGTTTTTTCTTTAACGGCACCTCCACCATCAAGCAGGAGCCGTGGAGGAGGAAGAAGCACGTGATCTCCCAAGTGGGTCTAACCCGGCCCAAATAGTAAAACATGAGCTCATGCATGAGTCCTGAGATAAGAAAGGCAACGAAAGTGCTAGAGAGCGTGGCCCACATAGGCCCAATGAGTGGCAACATAACATAACGGATGGGCTCAAACACCGTTAACCGCAAGATATTGGCAGTTACGAGGTTCCATCTTCGACTCCAGAAATCTTGAAGGGAGGAAGCGAGGTAGGGCTCATTGAACTGTGGCTCGAGCTCAATCCCAAAGAGGGTTCGAACCAGGGTTGCAGC
Organism: Stylosanthes scabra; assembly: GCA_036250425.1. Classification (NCBI taxonomy): domain Eukaryota; kingdom Viridiplantae; phylum Streptophyta; class Magnoliopsida; order Fabales; family Fabaceae; genus Stylosanthes; species Stylosanthes scabra. The sequence goes on along the minus strand of JASCZI010211623.1, from coordinate 23,380 downwards.
CATGCCTAGAATGATCTCAAGGAACAGATATATATGCACGCAATAGAGGCATGATAGCACTATAGGGTGCATGGAATCCTTGTACTTGTAAGATCTTAACACCATTCCAAACACTAGCACCATTATGACGTAATCAACTGTTGTTTTGACATTTGAGGTGGTGATGGTGGTTCCGTTTGGTGTCTTTATAGGACAAGAGGCAATGGCGATGAATTGTTTGAGAGAGAGTGATGGATCAGAGAGAGGGCCCTTGCCAAATGCAAAGAGTAAGAGCTTGAAGTTTGCGAGCCAAGAGATGAAGGCAGCGAAAGTGCCAGTAAGTTGGAGGGTGTGGAGGGAGAGAGGAAGTGAAAGAAAGAGAAGGAATATAGGTAGTATAGCCATGAGTGTAGGAAAGCCTTTTGGGACATACTTGCCAATAGTGTAGCAGTAGCATAGGGATATAATGACCTGAACCCATATCTTTATATAGTTACTTATCTCTCTCTCCATTGCATTCATTCATCAACTTATTGTTATCTATTCAAGTGTGTGAGAAATATATACACACAATTCTTTTACTTGTAATAAACGGGGAAGCGTAACAGAAAGAGTAGTTGTAGCATGAAAAGCCATGGTGGAGGCTGATGGAAGAAGTCATAATTATTCTGTAGCACCTTTTCTTTTTTCTTTCTATTTTTATCAAATATAGTTTCTTTCCCCAGGAAACTAGAGCCATAAATATAACTTTGCGTGAAATAGGGAAAAAAATGATATTGGAAGGTGTAGACATTACTATTGATTTCTTTTCTTTTTCCTCCACATCTCCTTGCTTTCTTGGCCTTTTGTTATTCTTTCATAGACTAATATTATTTTGTTATCTTTAAAATTTTGGATTTTTCTTTTAATGTATTTTTTTTTTTAAAAAAAAAAAAAACCTTATCTGAGAGATAGAGATGGTGTCTAGTAGAAGTAATCACATCCAGGCTTGCAATAATCGTAATTCTCCCCGGGAAAAGAGTTGAATACTCTTTTTTCAACATGAACATCTTTCTTCAGCTTTTCTTTTCTGTGTCTAGGCTCTCTAATGGAGAATCTCTTCCAAAAAACAGGACCATAAAATGTTGCAACAAAATAAGCACATTCATGCTCACAGCCTTTCAAACTCCGCATATTAACATTTAGCTCCTTATTTAGGAGGTATAATGTACTGAGAAAAATGATCTGCAGTAGGTGTTAATTCAAAGAGGAAACTGAGTTTGAAAGAAAGAGCATATTTGTGCAGCCAAACTCGAATTTATTGACAAAATTATCTACTTTTATACCACTTTCTTCCTCCAAATCCTCTACTCATTGTTAAAATTACTGGTCTCAGACAGGATTATAAATAAATTGTAAACAAATGGAAAAGGAGCAAGTAAACACTGAAGGAGATTTCAGCTCAAATAACAATGACTAAGGATTAAACATCACTGATTGAGACTTCAGTTGACACCTATTGCCAGTCCTTCCGAATATCAAAAGTGTAGGTGATATCCAAGTATGACTTGTTGTCATCATCAACAAACTGGAAAAACAACCACAAATAAAACATCAAGTCAACTAATACATTGATCAAGAATCAAGCTGAAGGGTTCTACCAGAAGATAGTTATGGACAAATTAATGACTTGCTGAAGGGCAAAAGAAGAAAAGTAACTAAAAAGAATTTGAACTTTAAATGAGTGTTAAATATATGCACATGAAGTCTGCCAAGTGCCAACAACTTTATTAGAACATTTATTGGTGGTTTGATTGACACCAAGTAGGCATTCATTCATTGCTCAATTCATTTCCCAAACAAATCTAATTTGAACACAGACAAGAACTTAGGATCCACTATTGTTTTTTTGGGATAAATTATGGTTTCTAACACCTCATATCTACACAGCATATCAATGAAATTGATTGGCAAGTAAGAGTATCTTAAATAATATCTCTTTTATTAACCCAACACATGATGATGCAAAAATAGAACACTTGAAGAAAGAGATTTAAGCCAAGAGAAAATTTTAATCCACATTGATGTATTACAAATTCCTGTGTTATAAATCATTGTGAGCCAATAATGATATTTAACAAACAGGTTTGTGGGAAAAAAGACTTACAGAACACTTCTCTTGATATTTTTATAGTAAATGCACAAAAGTTACATTTTTAGAGCAATCAATGTTAATTCTGAACACTGACACATTATATTGCTAAATCTACCTTGGTTTTGGCAGAGTATGATCCTCTAGCAAATATCCCAGATGGTGTTGTCTCCTCTGGCATCTCATGTGTGTAAGGCTCTGCTTGTGGGCTAAATGTTCCAATCATCTCTTTGGTGCTGTCCACTGTAATAAGGCTTAACAGTGAGTTTAAGTCAAGAAACCTTTCTTTTTTAAAAAAATCTTTTTGGCTTGGTATGATTTGAGAGAGAACATACCCTTAAAACTAGCTTTCCACACAGTGTTGGTGTATTTGAGACCTGAAACTATGTTATGGCTAACCTGGAAAGTGAACATGAGCCTGTAACGGCTACCTTCTTTCAAAGTAAACCACAAACCGTTGGGATTTCCTGTTTCTGGTATTGGAAGAACAATATCAGGTCTACCATCTACCTTTATTGCAAGGCTCAGGATCTTCACCTCTGGCTCCAAAGTTTCTTATTTCGTTCATACAAAAAAAAGTTAGGTCCATAACTGATGAATAAAATTCCACAGCCAAATGTTTCTCATTAGAGGAAGCTACAGAAACAGAGAGACAAGAAGGGGATTTGAGCTTCTTGCCAGTCACAAGATACCAGAATTCCCAATTGAAAAACTATCACTTATCACTATCATTAAACCCTCAAGATTAGGGCCAGAAAGAATTATAAAGAGTCTGAATGAATTATAACAATGTCAAATTATCTTTTGAATCTATGAGCAATTCAGAACATGAAGGAAAACAAGGTGAAACAGAATGACAAATCTGACTTGAAAAGGGGCAAGGAGTGTTCATTACCTCCAACAGAATTCATGTCAACGCTTCCAAGAAGCTGTTCCTTCCACCTCCTCAAGCTCTCGTCATCCTAATACATCAAACATCATAGATCTTTTAGATACACATAGAATGGAGCCAAGAAGAAGAAGAAGAAGAAGAAGAAGAAGAAGAAGAAGAAGAAGAAGAAGAAGAAAGAAGAACCTTGTCCTTCTCGAGCTGCTGTTTCAAGGTGCACTGAGGACCCAATTCAATCTTGGCGTCGAGGTCATCTTCTTCGTCTTCGGTGAGAGCAACGGAGCTCTCACTCTTGTGCCTACAGAGACTCTGGCTAGGTTCATCGCCGCTTTCATAGCCGGTGGCGGCACCTTTACCGGAGTGTTGGTGCGTGTCAGGGGTAGTTGCAGCGTCGGTGTTACTCTTGTCCTCAAAACCCATGCTGCTTTTTGAAGGCACTCCAATGGCCAAAGACATGAACGCAGTTGGCAGTGTTGCAGTGCCACCACCTCCCACCCAACGCCAACGCCAACAACAACTACACTGCGCTCTGTCTTGTGTACGTTAAAACCTTCTTCAACAACTTGGGGTGCAATTTTGCAACAAAGACTCACAGAGATAGAAAGAATGGAAGAAAAAAAAAATGAAGAAAGAAAAGAAACGAGGCCAAGAAGGGTCAAGAAGGCACAGAGAGAGAGAGAGAGAGAGAGAGAGAGAGATTTATGAGAAGGGGTTTATGTTGGTCATGTATTATCTATGTCAATCTCATCGTGAAGGTCACTCTTGTAGTTGCAGGCAGCACTATTATCTGCCATCTTTGAACGTTCTATAATAAATGATTAAATGTTGTGTTATATTAAACAAAACAAAACAAAAACGCATTTAAACGCAAGAAAATAGTAAGAAAGAAAAAGAAAACAACTTTACTCGTGTATGAAACACACCATGGATAAGGGAATTCATAATCACGGCCTAAAAATTGGTTGGTGAACTAAACATGGATTTTGACTTCTCCAGTCCTTTTAAGTTTTAATGGCTAATACCGTTATTATTGCTATCAAAATTATAAGGTATGGAGTGTGGACGGTGGATCATAGCTTCTTATATTCCCCCCATCAAAATCAAAATTGTAGTTATTTTTTTTGCTGACTAAAATTGTAGTTATTGCTGAATGCTAATACAAGTAAAATGTATCCAATTACCATTTAGGATTTTCATAAATGTTTACTTTTTTTTAATTCACATAATTTCTCATAATGTCAAGGAGATAGTTACTTTATATTTTTCTGTGTTGCAAACTACACAGTTACTTTATTTAATTTAACATTTATAATTATACATTTATAATATTTTGAAATGATCTATTTATTTTATTAATAATTAAAAAATACAAAATAAAAAACAAACGTATTAAAAAAACCAATAATAATAATAATAATAAATTATGACCACTTAACTATACTTTTTTCCTTTAGTTAATAGCAAGAAAAATATTGCTATTTCATTGTTGTATATATAGAACGTATCAAATTGATTATCCAATAATGCTTGGATGCATTGAGTCCATTATTTTGGTTGAAAGAAAATGAGGAGAGCACGTTGCCATTTACAAAATTGAAAATCTGCACAGATGATCATAGTTCCTCCAATAATGGATATAATCAGGCAGCATCTTAACAAAATAAATATATCACGTAAGTATATACTATATACAACAGATGAGATAAAATTAATAAATCATGAAAGGACGCAGACAAAATAATGCATACAATCAAGTCGAGCATCTTACAATAAACTAGAAAGGGAATTTGTATTTGTTGACCCTCAATATTCAAATACACCCACCACAGCTCACGTCATTCTGATGCCCCCTGACATTCAAATTCATCCAGCTCAATTAGATTGGTTATACCTGGTGAAGCTCAGTGATTGAGATTTGAGAGGGACAGCCATGTAAACCATAACGGCAGACGGAGCTCTTAAATGTTTAAATTATCAGACACAGCTCACAATGATAATGAAATAAGCAAACAATTCCATGACAGGCCATTCCATGTAAGCCGTTATACCCAAAATAATTAAGAATTGGGAAACAACAACAATAATAAACAAGAGAGCAGTAGAACACATACCTCATAAGTTCAACTATAAATGAAAATGTGCACCAGACATCCTTTTTGGGCTATTTTTCATTTGCTTCAGAAGAAGGAAGGAGGAAAAAAATTATCCTCGTTGTCAAAACCTCCGCTGTCCATTTTCCAGAGCTTGGTTGAGTCGCCCCAAGTTACTTGGATTGGGTAAATAGTGTAATACAACTTAGATGTGGGTGTGACTGAGATTTGTGTACCAATGACAAATATATTTGCCTCCTATTATGCCATACTAGGTTCAACTCTCTATGGTTGAAAAAAGAGAGCTTCTAATGTGTGTGTATGAGTGGAGGTGTGTGTTGCGTATGACCAAACAAAAACTTATATGGCCTGAAAACTTCCATGCTGTTCTTTGTATAAAAATTAATAACAAACAAAATATGCATCTAACATTACAATCTAAAATTAATTAACCACTGCTGAAATGTAGTAACTCCAAAGTCATTTCAGAGACAAAATTTCTTGATTGCAACTTGCAAGCTTTTAAAAGAGCATAGGTCAACATTTGCATAATTTGGAACCTAACTAAATTCCCAGGATAACTAAAACTGTCACTCAGATGACAAGGGAAAAACAAAGTTACATGAATAACTAACACATCTTGATTAAAAAGAAAAGGATAATATAACATAGCATTCTGCATCAAGGGGGTGATGCCAAACCTGTAACAAACTTGTTACTGACTCACTAGTCACTAGCCCATTTTCTTACAACATTCTGTTTAGCAGAAGCATGCTGATACTCTTCCTTTTTGAAAAATCCACCAAAATCAGGCTGACTACTACTTGTAGAAGTAGAACTATTTTTCAAGACTTTTGATGTTACAAAACCAAGCCCTTTTCTGACTCCCCGCAATGCATACAGCAAGGGATTCAAAATGACAGCCATGAGCAAATCACCTTTAGCAATTAGGAGATACTGAAAATGCAGAGATATCTTGAAATGTAAGAGTTTCTATTATTACATCTTATATTGTGTTATGAATGAATATATATCAGGAAGTTCTTACCATGAGAGTGATACCAAGGATGGTGAGAGCAGCATATTTTGCTTCTTGCCAAAAATTATCATCATTAGACCAGCCGAACCATCTACCCCAGCCAAACCAACCTCCTCCACCAGCATCACCTCCGCCGCCCAGCTCCTCTCTTCTCTTGATTTCTTTGTCCCACTTCTCAAGTTCATTCTTCTTCCCACTGAGGGCACCTTCTAATGCTTTTCTAGCTTGCTCCTGTCATCACAATTCACTATATAAGGGATTGAGTATAGGTATAGTAATAGGAAGAGAAATGAAAAAATTGAGAAGTAAGTATGCAATTAAGCGGATAAGGGAGGGAATAGAGAAACCTGTCTTCGATTGTCAGAGAAAAGGCAGAAGAATCTGCCATTATATCGGAGGGCCGGTTGATCGAAGATGGAGTGAGGCTTTGTTTGCGTGAAGAGTTGGGGGCGGTGGCGGGAGGAGTTGGTGGAAGTTAGGATTGGAGTTGGCGGGCTTAGGTTTACAATCCCTGCCATTCCGCTGCCTTCACTATCTAACACTACCGTCTACTCTCGCTCCCAAATACCTACCTATGTTACATAGATAATAATTTTCTTTTTTGGTGGAAGGCAGAGTGAATTTAATTTTAAAAAAATAAATACTCACTTTTCAATTTTACGAATTCAATCAAATACTGTTATATTAATTAATAAAAATATCTGATTTAATTATTTAATAGTTTAATACTAAAAAATTATATATTTATGTCATTAACTTTTTAAAAATTGTCCAAATTCTTCTAACTTTTATAAAATATTTAACAATTTCTAATCTTCAAAAAAATGATACAATCAAGTATCTTAATTAATTCGACTTAGTTAAAGAAATGAAGACCACCAATATAATTTCTTGTAAAATCATCTTATGATAGAAAATAAAATTCATAAATATTTTCTTTAACAATCACATGAATAATTTCTATTTTTTTAACTGAATCAAACTAATGAAAAAATTTGATTATATTATTTTTTAAAAATTAAAAATAATTAAGTATTTTATAAAAATTAAAAATAAATTTGTTTAATTTTTTAAAAAGTCGGGATATAAATATTTTTTCCAAACTTAAAAATATTACAAATACAATCATTTAATTGATTGATAATAATGAGTCACCAAAAAGAATTGATTCATAGTAGAACTCTTATATTCTGGGTATTATTAATGTTCATTTTGGTTACACCATTGTTCTTTTAGTAATAGTAAATTTTCATAAGATAATAAATTAATAATCTATAAACTTCATCATCTTTGGATAACGTCGGTGTTTATATTTGGAGTAAAACATGAATTGAAATAAGGATAAGTCTACAATGCATCTAATTCATGCTTAAGTTAAATATTTTTAAATAAGTAGTTAAAATTTTTTATATTTTATTTTTATTATTTATTATAAATAATTAATTATTCATTTTAAAATATTTTACTTGATTCACTATCAATCAAATTTATATTAGCCAAAATTCCAAAACAATAAAAAGTTATAATGATTCTTCCACAATCTACAAATTGACAATAAAGAATATCCAAGAATTTCAATGCCAGAGTCAATAGATGTATCAATATTAATACTTAAAAGAGTATTTATAGATGAGTTAAGGGAGCTTTCTTTTATAAATAGTTTCGTCTGTCTCTGAATTATTCGTGAATAATGTTGGTATTTTTTAAAAAAATTTATGAAGATAAAAGTAATTGATAGATGTATTTATGAGAATCAAAAAACACGTCACAACAAAAAATCAAAATAATCATTAAGCCTATTACAACTCTATAATACCGTTTTTGTTGGCCCATTACATTTGCATCCCGCCCCACCTATTCCAAATCCCTTTAATTAGTTGACCAATTTCCCCAAATCCTTAACCACTCGTTGATTCCCACGTATGGTTTTCAAACCATGCCTTCCTCCTCTTTCTCGAAGGTAAAAAGAAAAAAAAAAAAGGAAAAAGAAAAGAAAACAAATAAAATAACCGTAATTGGTAATTGCGTAATTTAACATTGCTTTCACTTTACCCCACTATTATCCTTCGTTAAAAGAGGA
>JASCZI010211622.1:47094-62410 GCA_036250425.1 Stylosanthes scabra | reverse complement strand
CCCCCCCCCCCCCCCCCCCCCCTTTTTTTTTTTGTATGACGTGCATTCCCATATTGCTTTTCCATTACTTCAATTTATTTATCATACCATATACTATGTTATTACATCTGAATAAATTTAATACTTCATACCTTATTATATTAATGAATTATTTTTTTAATTTCCAATGTATATATTGAATAGAGAAAGCATTTTATTTTTTAGCTAATTTTCAATTTATTAAATTTAATTTTTATATGTTTAAAAATATATGTTTTCAATCCCTTAGCTAAATCCATTAAATAATACTGTACAATTGTATGTTATTAAATACCAATAATTTTTCAATCCACTCAAAGCATATAATTTGTCAGGTTGTCATAATCAAAACTGGTCATCATTAATAATTAAGTTGGGTTTTGAGGGAGAGTTCTTAACCACAATCAGCATAGAAAAAACTCCATCGTTTTAAGATAAAGTTCAATAGAATTGATGAGCTAAACTTTAATGATAACACAACTTTATTTTTGCAACCGAAATAATTATATGCTCCTTTTCCATACTACCTTGGGCATGACCGCATGAGAAGATTCCTTTTGATGGGCCAGGAGCAATCAAAGATTCAAAAGAAATAATAACATTAGCATGTCAATAATAATAATAATAATAATAATAATAATAATAATAATAACATTAGAAACTAGAAAGTACTAACTAATGACACAAATAATAAGGGCTTATTAACTATTTTTTATTTTTAAGTTAATATCAACTAATTCCTCATTTATAGGAAATATTAAAATTTACTTATAAAAATTTTCATTGCAAGGGAAGCCAAAATTCAACTCGTTTAATTAGGAGAAAAGACTTTGATTTTCATCCAAAAATATAGTTTGTCTTGACCTTTTGGGTTTACATTTTTAATTGAAGCATTTTTTATTTTTATAAATCTTTTTTTTTACTAATATATAGATGGGTATCGAATCTGAGAATTGGGAAAAAGGAAACTCCTAACTACATCAGTAGCACCAATCGAACTAGTCTCAGTTGACTTTTATAAATCATTTTAGTTTTGTTTTACTAGCTACCATGTTTTAATTTAGATGGAAATAATAAATATTATTTTTCATATTTGTTTCACATCATTTTAAAATAATAATTAATAAAATAATAGAACATACATACCATTACAAAGATAAAAACAAAAGCAAAATAGAGACCCTTCAAGTTATTTAATAATTAAAATGACAACAGAAAACTGAGATTTCAGCACTTAATTGCATCAATTTCTGGCTTTGATCTAGACATAGAGGACTTATCTGCATAGTTTGACAGGCTGTGAGGGAGACCATGCCAACCTGTGATTACAAGTTGGAGGCTCCCCCTCAATTATTTTTTGCTTCTAATCTCATGGTTTATTCAGTATCAATCAAATAATGAACATGGTACTCATCTACATACAAGTATTATTTCCCATATAATTTTATATTAAATAATACCATTAGCCTTTAATCATTGTTAAAAGCTGGCTACAAGATGTGTATGATATGATGCTTGTGAAACTCGAATAAATTTCATTTCAGGCCTAAAATTAATTGCTAGCAACTTCCAAGCATATTATTAATAAACCAAAAAAAAGTGCAACTTTTAATTAATTAGTTTTCCATGTTTAAAAAGCTAAACTATTTCAGCATTTTTCTCAAAAAAATTATGTGGATTTAAAAACGTTTACGTCAAGGTTCCCTTAAGTATATTCCCCGATATAACTTTATATCTGTATTCATAATAATAATATTAGACACTGGTGAAGACAAATTGTGCAGCAGAAAGTGATTTGATATCATTATTACACATTTCCCATTAAATAATTGAGCTTGACAGAAGAGAGCATATTTGTAGCTTGATTAATTGATTGCTGTGTCCACGTGAATATAATACGAATATATTTTATATGAATAAGAATATACAAATACATTTGCATAATTATGTATGTATGTATTAGCGAATGGATAAGTAATAAATAAGTGAGTCTCGTGATGATGGTGAGTGCTAGCTAGTTGTTTAGCATTTATAATATGAAAATGAATCTGAGCCGTTGAAAAAGGGGTTGGTGGTGACACATTGGGTGGTGCAGGACTATGGAGTGACCATACAGCTATACCGCACACCATATTTGGTAGACATTGTTAAAGAAAACGTTGGCCGGGTTCTCACATTAGACTCCATTGTTGCTGGGAATGCATGGCAAGGAATGGACATGCTTGTTTTCAATTCATGGCATTGGTGGACCCACACTGGAAAATCTCAAGGGTATATACACATCTGAATTAATCTGCTTGTACCATTGTACATCTCCGTACACTCAGTTTATGTATAAAAAAATGTAAACATCACCTTACGGAGATGTATAATGGTACATGTAGCATTACCGTTTATATATTGCATTCTTGTTCTGCATACACAATTACAGTAGTATCATAAGAATATGAGTAGGATTCCAAAATGCATGTGGACAATAGTAATAAAAAGGAGAGCCAAAATGAATTTAATTCAAACGTGAAGAAGGTTTGCATTTTGAGTACTAATATAATGTTGATGTTTGACAGATGGGACTATATAAGAGATGGTCCCAATCTAGTTAAGGACATGGACCGTTTGGAGGCATACACTAAGGGTATGACCACTTGGGGTAGATGGGTTGATCAAAATGTTGATCCTACCAAAACTAAAGTCTTCTTTCAAGGCATATCTCCCACTCACTATCAGTAAGTAACTAACTCCTCTCCCACTCTTCTTTAATTTATGCATCTAACACATCTTAATGCTCCTTTTAGACTGAAATTAATAAGCGAAAAGTGTCACATGATTTGACATGTTTGACTATATTGTAATCTAACGATTTTAAAGTGACAACTTCACACGAAGTTAACTACAGGTAAGTTTTCACTGATTTATAATTATTTGTTGAACTCAAACAGAGGCAAGGAATGGAATGAACCAAAGAAAAGCTGTAATGGAGAACTTGAACCATTGTCAGGGTCAACATATCCAGCAGGACTACCTCCAGCAACTAACATAGTGACCAGAATATTGAAGAACATGAATACTCCAGTTTATCTGCTTGACATCACACTCCTCTCCCAGCTAAGAAAAGATGCACACCCTTCTGCATATAGTGGAGATCATGCAGGCAATGATTGCAGCCATTGGTGCCTCCCAGGGTTGCCTGATACCTGGAACCAGCTCCTATATGCAGCACTCAGCATGTGAACACAAAATTAAAGATCCTTACACCATCACAACTTAATTATATATTCAGTTAGTGAATCCAGAATTTTCTTCATTGTTTGGCTCGTAGATACTACCAAGGGGGTGAAAGTCATATAAACTGTAACATTATATACGATTCATGAAGGGGAAGAAAATAATCCACAGATTTCAAAAATAGAATAACTTTCTTAGAGTTATCAAAATTGTTGCATATCAAGAAATTTACTTAGAGAGTATGTATGAACTATGAACTATGAACTAATTCAATGAATGATATTGAACTTTAGCATTGAAAACTTATTGGATTTACACGGAAGCATTGACAGAAACCTTTCAACCACCAAATGAAACTTGGAACGGAAGTTTGGTTGTACAGAAAATAAAAAAAAGAACTTAATTGCAATATGCTAAAATACATAATTGTAGGACTACTACTACACTACAATGCTACAACAGTGTATAACGTAAGATCACAAGTGTAGTTATCATATCATCATCCAAAAGGGTGTCGTTTACTCTTCATTTTGTATTCTTGTCCTAATAAATAGAAAAATATGAGATTTTAGAGGATTCGCTTTCCACATGTTATAAGAGAAGACATGGTCTTAGTCTATGGGATGGTTTTGGATTTTTGAAACATGTGAACCAAAGCCATACCATTTGCATTGGCAAATATAAAAATATCAGAGTAGAAGAGTGGATGAATCATAAAGACAGAACATGTACCATGAATCTTAGAGCATCTTGAGAGATAGGACACCAATTACGATGAAGCACGACAGTTGCATGGAAAAGAGAAGACAAAGAGGAGAGTGGTCCGAGAGATGGGACACGAAAGGAGGAAGAAGACAATGTTTCATAATGGAAGATGAAGAGAAGAGGAAGCATATGAGATGTGAATTGGGAAGGGAGCCCTGTCAGAGAAGGTATTGGTCGACAGAACAAAACAATGTCTTTTTTTTTTGGACATAAGAAAACAATATCTTCAATGAGGCTTTCTTTTTTTTTTTAGAGAAGGAAATGAGGCTTTTTTTTTCTTGGTCAGCACTCAGCACTCTTTGGGTTTTGCACCTTGGGCTTCAGTCTAAGTATTATGATTTTAGTCACCGGTTGAGAGTTGAGAAACATCACGACCCAAGAAAGAAAAAAAAAACACTTGAGAAACGCTGAGGTATGAGAAATTGAGAATATAATTAGAATAGAGACTAATTAGTGTTATCTCAAGAGTCTTGTTGTATGAGATTTAGGAAGATGATCATAAAGATCAGATCATAGGAAACAGAAAAGAGAGAATGAATGTGTAACTGTATTAACTGCCGTAACAGATTTTGGCTATCTTCTAACATTGGTTGATTCAGCACTGCTGTTATTACTCTCTATATGTTGTAGTAGAATATTTTGTATGTTATATATTAGAGTAAATGAATAGACTTACTGTGCATAATTCATTTTGTTTTATTTTAGTAATGTGAATCAGTTTGAGATTAGTATTTATTTGAACTATAATGCTGAGATAAAATTTGTGAAATAACAACAACCGCCGGTGATTAATAGATGCACACATAGTTATGTCAACGGCTACGAATGAATGTCACATTTAAAGAAGAGGGTTTGATTAGTATGGTGGATTGGATTGGAGGGAATTCACAACTACTACAGCATAAGCGAGAGGAAACCTCTTTTTTTTCTTTCTTTTAATGTGTTTGTTTCCCAACTATTAATGAATGGATTCCATTCTATTGACAAAAACAAAATGTCACTATCATCTTTACAGCAAAAACCAGAGCAATTGGCTGAAGCTGAGATTGCTCGATCATCACTAACATGTTGCAGACCTGCACAGGAATTTCTGTTGTTGAGGGTGGCCTGACCTTGCTTTATCTCTCAATTCTTGGAATGCTCTCATTGTCTCCACATCAAAACCTCCAGCAAACTGCCAAACACAACAACACACACCACCAAATTCATTACCACAAAGATGGCATGGACCTCAATATTACTTTCTCTCTTTTTTGGAATTCTTGCTTATTTTGTATTATGTTCCAACATATATATTGGACTATTGGAGTGTTTACCTGGTGTACCCGGAAGGCGAATTTTACTCCTTGGACAATGAGCTCTTCTTCTTCAGGACCACCGCCACCTGTCTCAAGCTCACCCGAGACTCTCTTCATGTATTTCATTGCCAGTTTCACAGATGCCAGCTTTATCTATGTCATCACAGAATGAACATACATTAATTAACTAATCTGAGAATTTACTTAGTCAAGCAATCTACTAATAAGCTACTCTAAGCATATGAATATGATATAAGATATAGCATCTTTCTTTATTATAGTATTCATGTTATTGATTGGGTTATGCTTATGCTCCCTCCTAGTGCACGCTTTTAATACTAACAAGACATTAATTAAAAGGGAGAAGAAGACAAGCAGATGGATTTTAGAGATTCGGGAGAGTTCACATGTGCTCATGCAGATGCAGGGCTGCACAGATAAACAAATTAAAAGTAAAAAAAGTCTAACCATTACTTTGTCATTTTGCAACTAGATTCTAGTAATACACAATAACACCCGACATAGCTAGAAAAATTAAAAATACTCGGAGACCAACACTAACATTTGAAGACAATTGTCTAGAAATCCGTAAGATATAGTATTATTTCAGTTTATTTGGTTATTGGTGAAGCTATATATACGTAGATAAAATTAAGCATGTGCAAAGTTCCTCATTGGATCACGGGAGTTACCTGGCTCACAAAGCCACTGTCAAGCATCCAATGAACTGGTATCCCAAAGACTTTGTATCTCTTTGTTGCTGACTCCCTCATCCTCGAGATATTGTAAACCCCGTGCTCCAACCTGCCAAACACAAGACAAGATTAGGGGCTTTGATGTAATATTAATTTTGTCTTTATATTGTCAAGTTGGGGAAAAGTTCGAGAATGGATGCATACTTATCAAAGAGAGCTTGCATCTTTTTGAGAGCAGGACCACACGGCTGCCTTGGATCATCCCTGAAGGAGGAAGCCTCGTGCTCCAGCTTCTTTAGGTCACAGTATCCGAAGGCAGCCTCGCGCAAAGCATCAGCCTTTTGCTCCGGCCATTCAAAGTGTTTCAGCACTGCTCGTTCATCCACCTGAACTCCAAATCACACAAAGTTAAAGCTGTAAAAAAAAAGTGATCTCAAACAAACTGGAATCAACTTCACATGAATTCGACTCGCTTGAGTATTCACCAATAACAAAACTAAGATAACGGTAGGCATGTTACCAAATAGGAGAGCTCATCGTCAAGCCATTTAACAAAAACAACAACATCTTCAATGTCTGTAAATGCTGCTTCCTCCACTTCTTTAATTAAGGACCGGATAAATTCTGCTTGGGTCTCCACATCGCTTTTTATCTGATAGTAACAAACTAATTATCTAGGGGCATAATAGTAAATTTAGCTATAAATGAAAGAAAGAGTGAAACAGAGAGCACTTACCGCGAGCAAGTGAGAAGAGCGGTTCTCGATCTCACCGATCATGTCACGTGCATTCGCCGGAGCCGGAACTGCCTCCACGGCACCGTTAGAGCTGCATTCGCGTCGAGAAGATTGCGATGGTTCTCTCCTCATCAACGTGTGGTAAAACTCCACCACCTCTGGCACCCTCCTCACCTTCGCCGTCACCGCTTTACTCCCCTTAGGAGGCGGCGGAGGAGGTGGCGGAGCAGAATTACACGACGTTCCAGCAGCAGCCTTCGGCGGTGGTGGAGGCGGAGGAGGCCCTAGCTTCGGAGGTTGCTGTTGCTGATTCGGTTGCTCTGTTCCCTCATTATGATTCTTAGCCGTGGAAGAAACAGGGGAACCAGTCAACGATCGTCTCGGTGGCGGTTTCGGAACACGTGGCTGACGTGATCTGGCGGCATTGGTGAGAGTCTCGGTGAGTTCGTCGGAGTGTTTTTCAGTTTCCGGAACTTGTCGTTTAAAATCCTCAAGAACAGAAGAAGCACCGCCACATTCTAGAAGCTGCTTCTGGTTCTGGTTTCCAGTTCCTTGATCCGACGACGCCGATTTCTTGAAGGTCTTGTTCAGAAACTTCTGGAGCCTCTGAGAAGAAGAGAGGTCGTGGTCATTTGCATGTTCAGAGGTGGTTTTCTTGAGCTCAGCAATCTCAGCTTCCAATGCTTTAGTCTTCGTCTCGTTTTCTCTCTTCTCTTGTTCGCTTCGGAGTCTCAGTTCATGGAGCTCGTTGGCCAAGCTCTGATTCTCGGCCTGGAGGTCTTGGATTGTTTTGGCTTGGCGGTGAATCTCTGCGTCTCTTGAAACGATGTCGTTTTCGAGGAGGGGGACAATGGCGGCGGTTTGCTTGAGGAGTTTGTGCTCGAGAAGCTCAGTCTTGAGGCGGGATTCTCGGTCGCGGAGATCCTCGACGAGGCGGAGAAGCTCCGTGACGTCCGGCGGTCGGGGCTGGACTTGGGCGGAGGAGCGTGGGAAGTAAGCGCCGAGAGCACGCGTGAAGGAGGATTTGGAGGGTGAAGGTGGAGGGTGGGATGGGGAAGGAGAAGAGTTCTTGTGGAAGGGCATTGGAAGCTTAACCTTGCCAGCTACCATTATTGAATGTGAGTTTGGATTTGGATTTGGAATAGGATTAGGGTTGTTTGGTTTGTAATGTCATAAAGAAAAGTGTATGAAAGTGTTTGGAAGTAAACGAGGTGGTCGTTGTCTGAGATTCTGTCCGGGAGTGGCACTGGCAGGGAAGCTGATGTTATGTTCTTGTTTTGGCTTAGCAATAAGCAATAGATGCAAAATGTACGGCCAACCCAACCATAACAACTTAACTACACAACTAGATTAGTAACAAATTTTTAATTATTATTATTATTTCTCTTAAATAAGATTTTCATCTTATAAAATATTCAAGTAAAAAATGTGTTAAAAATAAGAACAAATTTCGTAATCATAGCTTCTTAACCATAGATAATTATTATTTGTTCATATTTTAATTTTTATTTCTATTTATAAATTGCTATTGAATTAAACACGTATTATTAAACGTTATAAATATATAATTAGAATGTTATTTAGATAAATTTATAAATATTAATTTAATCTATCAATCATTACTTTAAAAATATATTTATTAATGAATCTCTTTCTATCAATTAAAATTTTTGAGTAAATAATTAATCTTATGCATTAAATTTTACTACAAAATGTTTGTAGTGAAGATATAGAATTCTAAGATCAATAAAAAGCTATATAATTAAGGGCTTAAGAAGGAGTGAGTTCGTTAGACTCGGTCAAGTTGTAGTTTGTCCTGCACTTGCCATATTTCTCACGACACATGAAGCATCCAACGTGGTGGTTGTTACTATTGGATGGATAATCCTTTGTTTGCTCTTGTACATGTAATGTGCTTTTACTTCGAGCCTCTAGGGATGCTAATTCTATTCATAATGAATCTTGTGATTTGAGCATTTTGAGTTTATCATTGTTGATCTCTTTGATTTTTGCAGAAAACGTTGGCACTAATAATATTCAATTGACATTTCATTAACTTTAATAGGAGAAAAGAGAGTTCAAGCCCCATTTTATGTTTTCCGCACCTACACTACTTTTCTTTCAATTCCTGTTAGATTCAAAGGCGTTAAAATGTAATTAAAGCCTTGAAAGTTAAAAAGTGCTTTTGTGACATCTGACATGCATGTTTATGAAATTGAGAGGGAAACTAATTTGAGTTAGTGTCTTCAAAAAGAAAGCAAAGGCAGGCACTTCTAATAAGTCGTTTTGATCAGTAATTTGGCTTAAGAGGACAGTAATTTTGCTTTTAACCGGAGTTGTTTTAATTTCCGGAATAATACAGTAGAGTAGAGTGGTGATGCTTCAGATAAAGGACAAACACTACTACTGTATGTCCTATTAAATTTTGTACTACATACGTACTAGTTAAGATCGTTTGTATTTTTAATAAATGTTAGGAAAAGAAGAATTCAAATTCAATTTTCACATAATTAATGCCTACATGGTATTCTTGTGATGTGAATCAACTAATAAACAGAATGTTATGTTCCTCCTTTTTTTTAATTTCCTAATAATCTCTACACAGTGGTTAGATCCAACTGCTATGAGCAGTGACCTAATAGCCATCCTAATAATTAACGGTTCAATTAAGCTTTCATTTGTGAGATAATTAACCTCAATTACATGTTTGGAATGAACTTGCTTTTTAGTCAGAAAGCATATTGCATATGGGTCGTCATTTTCTCAAGAACTTTGAGAATGTGACACGAGAACGATATATTCCAAATGTATCAGCATTTTTTCTTTAATTTACTATCATTGATTATCGTTAACAGAAGCATTTTACCACTTAAGCCACGAGATTTGGACCCTCTGTCACTCATGATGCTAACGCTCAACAGCTATAGTTTATTAGTTTAGCAACCATCAATTCTGTTTATTAATGTGTTATGAAAAATACTTAACAATCTGTGTTACATCATCATAACACAAAACGTGGTCCATTATTAATTGTATTAAGAGGAAAGTGGCGAAGTCTTAACCCAATTCAACAATAAAACTTTTTTCTATATTACATGTGACTATGTGAGTGATAATTGTATGTCACACAATTTTATAAATCATCCTATAAATAGCTAAGATTAGTTGATTTTCAACGTACATCTTTGAATTCAGATATTGTATGTGGATGACCCCATAAGAAGACTTTATTCCCAACCAGGTATTGCTAGCAAGTAGCAACTAGCGTTAATTCTTCTCTCCCTAACTGCCATCTGCAGCCATTTGAGTCCCAAGAAGCAATTCGTCCCCACTCCCCCCTAGGTTTCTATAAAGTTTTCATATTGTATTGGGATTTGGGAGGCATATAGACGTGACATTTTCTTTTTTTTGGAGCATATACATGTAACATTTGAATTAGGCCTCAATAACCAGTAATCCTAAACCTACCTAACACTAAACAGAAAACCCAATAAGGTGGTTTCTTGGTCATTATTTTTTTTTTGGATAGAATTTTTTTTGTCAAAGGTAGAATTTTTTGGTCATCATTAAACTCATTAGCAATAGCAAGTGTATCTGTGGATCAAGCCCATTGAACCTTATTGGGTCGTTCTTACACTTTCTTCCAATAATCCAGTAGGTAATTTTTGTACGATGGGCCCACTCGTCCAAAAAAATAGAGAGGAAAGAAACAAACAATAACAGTGAGATGCCCAAAAAAAAAAAACAATAACAGTGAAATGTCAGAGTATATGTTATGCAATAAATTAGTAATTGTATACCAATACTAATAATAATAATAAATTAGGGATTACAATTCCAAATAAAAAATAAAAAAATTAGTAATACTCACCCAAACAAAAAGTAATTAAATGATATCTTTCTTCATAGATTTGAAAACACACATGAAATGAAATAAGAAAAGTATAGATAATCAATATTTTTTTTAATCAATAAATCAGCCAACAAAAAATAGAACATCCGTAATTATTGTTTATAGAATGTCCATAATAAAAGAAATAGAACATCCGAAACCTAAAATAACTAACAATCAACTAAAAAAAATAGAACATCCGAAATCTATAAACAGACATTCAAAACCTAAAAAAAATAGAACATCCAATATAATATAAATTGTCGATTGATATTGGCTAAATTTTTATTGATTACCTAGGTATTAAATAATATCACGTTAATAATTATTAAAGAATTATGGTAAGAATTAGAACCGATTCCAAGATGAAAGTTCATGTAAGATGGTTCCTTAACGTTCCCGTACAGGCATGAAATCGAAATTGTGGCAGTCCTTTTCCTCTTCTTGAGTTTACCCATTTTTCTAGCTTTGTATTTGGCAAAGTTACCGCAAATTAAAGCATCCACCCAATCAGATGCAAATACCTATCTTCTTCAACTTGTAAGAATCTATTGTGTATAAAAACTAGCAACAATAATAGGATGAACTATATATAATTTTTTTATCCGCCAATGATAATACAGATAATGGTTTTCATCATCACATACGGCATCTAAGGATATGGTCAATTTATATTACTAATTGTTTCAATTAAGGTACGCGTGTCTACGTACGTAGTTTCTGCTGTTGTGTTTAATCTTGTTTATATGATTGAGCCATTTGTCAAATCAATCTAATTAGTTCACTTAATATATATCAAGCTTCTCCCTGAAGGTTTAATTTCGCTCGCTAAAAAGTAATAAACACGATTCTTACTTTTATTTTTTGTTATTATTATATCCTTTGATTTGCTTTGCATGTGACACATAATATATAAGCAGAATTTTAGTTGTTTTTGTTGGCTTTATTTATTTTCTTTTGGTACAAGTACTTCAATTTTCTACGCATGTTCACTGTTTCATCATTGTATTTATTATTTAAGTAGAATGGTATACCTAATTACTCCAAATAAGTGAAAAGAGAAAAGTATGAGTTATACTCATTATTTATAAGAGACAAAACTATATAGCTTCTTAATTAAATTATTTATATATTTGATGTATAATAGAAGCTATTAAGCATACAGGGGTTAGTTTGAGACCACACAATTGCACAGTAGTGTTGTTGTAAGTTGTAACAAATAAAAATAGAAAGAGAAATGATCTTTGAATAGAAGGCAAGCGAATCCTAAGTACCTAACCTGACTTCACAGCAATTCATCATTATCCTTTTTAGTAATAACTGTATATCTGATACATTATTTCATAGGGGGCGGAACTTTTGCTTGCAGCATTAAAATTAACATACGCTTCTAAGTTCTATTCTTGACTGAGATGTTATGCCTACCTCATGGCTGGCTACTGCTATTTTATTTTAATTTATTATTGTTATCTTCATTTTATGCAAAAAATGCCAAATTTTTAGAATGAGCCTTGCAAGTCTTCAATTTTCAATAAGTACGCAATTGGATATATCATGTATGTTACTTGAAAGAGTAGCATTTCTACTTTCTAGTAGAAAAAGGATATAATAATTTATGCCATGGTTTGAGGGAAAATAAATAATAATATTTCGACATAGTATAATATATATATATATAAGAAGGTAGAAGAAGCTAATTATTAAGTACGCAGACATGAAAAGTAAGGTCATATAGGTAAACAAGAAGATATCATTTTTAAACTTAGAGAACTTGCATTGCATGCCTTCCGTCTTATGTTATTTTATCTTAATACAATAGCACCGATCAATATCATCAAGATGATTTCTTAGTCAATGATGTTTCTAGCCTAATAGTATTGGACATGTGCACTACAGCTTATTAATAATATTTTATTTTCACATATTAACAGATGGTAGGTCAGAATATGAACCTAACAGAGGAGGAAGAAGAAGAATAGCGGGTTCTTATTGCCAACACTCATAAGTTGAAATCTTCATATATGCACAGATAAAATTAGTATACCAATTTATTACCAAACATGACGAACGAGAACTGCTCATGTTCGGTGTTCCCATCTATAAATTCAGCAACATTTTCATTCTCAAGGAAGCAGAAGCACAAGAAGAAGAAGCAGCAAGCGAAGATGGAAGAAGGCGAAATAGCAAAGAGATGGAAAAAGCTGAGTGGAGAAGATCACTGGAAGGGTATCCTTGACCCTCTAGACATTGATCTTCGCCGTTACATCATACACTACGGTGAAATGGCGCAAGCCACTTACGACGCTTTCATCTCTCAGAAACAATCAAAGTATGCAGGGAGCAGCAAATTCTCAAAGAAAGATTTCTTCTCCAAGGTGAAACTGGAGAACGGGAATCCCTTCAAGTATTCAGTGAGCAAGTTCTTGTATGCAACCGCAGATGTGGTTTTGCCTGATGCCTTCATTGTGAAGTCATTGTCGAGGGAAGCGTGGAGCAAAGAATCTAATTGGATTGGCTTCGTTGCGGTGTCTACTGACGAAGGAAAAGCGGTGCTGGGAAGAAGGGACATCGTTGTTGCATGGAGAGGAACCATTCAGAGTTTGGAGTGGGTTGATGATTTGGAGTTTGCTTTGGTTTATGCACCGGAAATTTTTCGACAAAAGAGTGATGTTAAGATTCACCAGGGTTGGTATTCCATTTACACTTCTCAAGATCCTCGTTCTCCCTTCACTAAAACCAGTGTCCGAGACCAGGTAATGTCGCATTTTTTTAGATTTCAGATGTTTTTAAAAAAAATAAAAAAGATATAAAGTTGACTGATGATTACTTTAGATTTCAGATATTTTATGACTTTTATTATGGATGTTCTATAAACAATAATGATAAATATTCTATTTTTTGTTTGCAGGTGCTGAGCGAGGTGAAAAGGCTGGTAGAGCAATACAAGAAGGAAGAAATAAGCATAACCGTAACGGGGCACAGCTTAGGTGCTGCAATGGCAACTCTGAGCGCATTAGACATTGTTGCAAATGGATACAACAAAAACTGTTCTGTCACAGCATTTGCATTTGCATGTCCAAGAGTTGGTGACCCCAATTTCCAGAAAGTTTTCAACAATTTCAAAGAATTAAGAGCCCTTCGAGTTCGAAACGAGCTAGACATTGTTCCAAACTACCCTCTTGTGGGATATTCTGATGTTGGTGAAGAGCTGAAGATTGATACGAGGAAATCAGAGTACTTGAAGAGTCCTGGGAACCCTTCTTCGTGGCATAATTTGGAGGGTTACTTGCATGGAGTAGCAGGAACTCATGGGAAAGGAGGTTTTAAGCTTGAGGTTAAGCGTGACATTGCACTTGTGAATAAGAGTATTGATAGTCTTAAAGATGAGTACCTTGTTCCTCCTTCATGGTGGGTTCTGTACAATAAGGGTATGGTTCAACAATCTGATGGTTCATGGATCCTTATGGATCATGAACCTGATGATGATGACTTTTGATCATTATTCGTGCATGCATGCATCCTCTTTAATTTGAAATGCCTTATTAGCTAGCTTGTGGTCGTGTGAGAGCATCTCATTTTGTGCTATTCTTTCTTGTATGTCTCCGATGCAGAGAAAATATTTATGTGTGATCTGCTATATATTAAGCTTTGTTGTTTTCTTAATTTTTTCTATTATTTTCTGGATTTTATTTTAACTTTTTTTTTAATCAAAATACGTTAGGAGAGATTTTTTTTGGTGACCAAAATAAATAAAAAAAACTAGCTCAGCACAGTAGAAGCGCTGGAATTACACGCCAAAAAAGTTTGCATATTACCCAAACGTTAAAGTAGCTCTAAATGTTGTTAGGAGAAATATTTGAATTCGAGATTCTTCTAGTAAAAATAAATAAGAGTTATATCTGATGGTTAAAACTTTATTTTATTATTTATTTTTAAGAGTTAAAATAAATGTTCGAGTATGCTTATTGAACAATAATAAAAAATAGATGTGTATTTTAATTAGTTATTAGGCAAATTAATTTTAAATTTTTTTATATTAAATCTTAGCCATCAACATAATCATGGATGTATAAATATGAGTTGAAATATGTAGTTATATATAAATATATAATAATTAATTTTTGTGATTGATTTTTTTATATTAATTATCCCCCACTATATAATAAGTAAATAGTAATAGTGACATGTGTCACCTTATAAGATGCTTAAGGAGGTGCATAAGTATAAATGATATGTGTCACTTTATTAGATGTTTGAGCAATTTTGTACCAACAATAAATGAGAGTTGTAAAAAGTGAAAAGAGAAGTGATTCCACCATATAAAAAGAGAGTAGTAGTAGATTAATTATTTAACAAGTGTCTAATATTAATCAAATTTAATAAATTTTCATTATATAAAAAAAAATAGTAGTATATATTATTTACTTAAAAATGTCTAACATTAATAGTTAACGAGTGTCCAATTTTATTAATTGACATTAATATCTATAAAAATCTAAAAAAATAGTTAAAAAAGTCATTATATTTTATTTATTTCTATTTTAATATTAATATTATGATAATACTACATATACTATTGTATACTTTTAATCAGTATATTTAGTTGGAGTTTATGACATGTATAGATTCAAATAAGATGTCCTGTCAGCTATGGATTGAATAGTCTAATCCAATCAAATATAATATA
>JASCZI010211622.1:24667-39001 GCA_036250425.1 Stylosanthes scabra | reverse complement strand
ATAAAGGGAGAGGACTTGAGTGGGGGCCTTGAGAAAGGACCGTTAACTAGACCCCTAGCTATGTGCCTATAAGATGCTTCTGTCAAGTGAATTCCATCCCAGTTAGTATATATAGATGGATCTGGACATGCAGTTGAGCCAATGTGACCACACCTTGCTGAATTGTTGAAATTGAATGGTCCACCTCCTCCACAGCATGCTCTTAATGTCCTTCTGAGCCCTGCACCATACCAACATTAATTTACTAAATAAACTGATCCCACCTCTTCAAGTACTCATGATATTTTATATATTAATTTACGTGTGCCATTCTGTGCTATCATATATTGTTCATATGTTTTGTGAATTTTTCTATGCTCATGTTTACATTTTTTGTGTTGTAAATGAATATACGGATATGTACAATGATACATGTAGCATTATCGATATTATGTTACTGTAACTAACCATAGTGGCCTGGTGCATGGTAGAAACGTTGTGCTGCACCATAATAGTCAGCATAGATGATCCTTGCTTGAGGATATTTGTGCCTCAGATTCCTTAAGGCAAGCTGGAGCTGTTCGTTATGGTACATTGCAAAGCCATTAAAGGCATTCAAGCATCCATTTTCATCATAGTCCCCTTTGTTTGGGCTTCTAAACAAGGTCAGGTACACAGCTGAGCACCCAACTGGCAAATTTCCCGGCACCACCACCTCCAATGCTCCTTCTTCTATCAATGCCTGCCAAAATAGAATTAATTTCATCTCATATACTATATATACTCTAATTTACAATAATGTGCTCTATTTGATGTAATAACATACACTGGTGGCATTTGTTATTGCTTCAACAACTATAGGAACGTTATTTAGTAGTTGACTAATGTTTCCACCAACAAATGCAGCATAGTTATAATCATTACCACCTATCTCCCCCACCATGAATAGTGAATTTTTGAAGTAGTTATCACAATCTGCAACACATAACCAAAAGCAGAGAATGATGGATAGTGTCAAGTATTGTTCAAAAAAAAAGATAAATATACTAATTAAGAGTTTCGTTTTGGTGGTTAGCATAACCTTGTTTAGTGGTGCAAAGAGAAGGTTTAAGCTTCCTGAACCAGCCAAGCTGAACGTTCAATGAATCCTGAGTCCACAAAGCTTTTCCAATTCCCCTTTTGATGAAGAATTCTGCATCAAGTGCAGTGGCTCCAGCAACAGCAAAATTCACTCCTTGCTTAATGTTTTGGCCATTGCTTACATTCAGATATGGTGGCAAAAGTGGCAACCCATATGCCTCAGCTATACAACCATAAAGTGATTCATTATGAAAAAGTACAGACAACCAATAATTTTCTAACCAACAAAAAATAGAACATTCAATGAGTCACACAAAAGATCCTCATATACACTTCACTTATAACATACCTATGAAATCAATTATTAGTCGTCCATCGGAGCAGCGGCCGGTGGCCTTTCTAAAGAAGGTTTCTCCATAAGGAAGCTTTCCGATGACGGGGAATTGAATGGCACCAGAGGCAAGGAAATTGCCAGTGTCACTCAATGAGTCACCAAAGTTGAAAAGAGACTGATATGGAACAGAACTATTAGGAACTGAAGCAACCTTATCATGGAAACAACATGATAAATAACCTATCATTAAGAGGATATAGAACTTCATCATGTTGTTAGTGAAAAGGTGCAGATAGATGGATGAATGAAGAACCCAAAAGATGTACACGATTAGATATTTAATTATGAGGCATTTATAAGCCAACGGACTCAAGTTCAACTAGCCTCTATTTGTAGTTGAGCTTTAAATATTGCCACGGATTTGGATGCAAACTGTTTATGAAAAAAGTTCGTTGTATTCGTTTAATTATGTAATTCATTACAAAAGAGAGAGTCATGAGTTGTAAGATGTAGGTAATTAGCTGGAATTTTTATTGTCATTGAAAAAGGACAATCATTATTAGATTCAAATGAAATAAACATGCAAATAGATCATATGAACAGTTCTCAATAAAAACTGATATTTGCATAGTCAAATTGATATCTAACTTTTGTACGTTTAATCTACAATCTATTTATCAATCTGATTTCTTTATCTTTGGGTTTAAGTCAATGTCTCAATTATTAATGGCTGCTAAACTGTTCTAGTCTTCTAGATATTATTATTTCTTCTTCTTCTTCTGGCTAAAGGTGGAATTATTTTAGCAGCACTTAAATTGAAACTTTAGTAGCCAATGTACAACAATCTAGCCAGAGGAAAATTGGCCAATCAATTTAATATACTTACATCTTTCTTTTCTGGCTACCAGCTACATCTTTATTATTCTTACCAGACGTGAGGTTCAAGTTATTAGCATTGTTGAGCTTTTCCACTTAAAAAGTTATATTATTTTTAGATTCACCAAACCAGAGAACCACAATTTTGAGGCCATCACAGCTTTTGGACCAACAGAGCTTTCTATTCCTTTTGAACCTTTATTAAGAAAAATACAATGCTTATATTTTATTTTATTTTTTGTTTCATTGCATAGTTAATCAAATCTCCAGAGGTCTCTCAATTGTAATACAATGGAGACTAAGCTTAGGAGAGGTGTATGGTCCATATACTAACCCCTTGGCCATCCATCTATATGCAGCTTCAGTAAAATGATAACCATCCCAGTAAATATATTTTGAAGGATCATCACAAGCTATGACCCCTGCATCACCACATAGAGCTGTATCATTGAAATTGTATGGTCCTCCACCTCCACAGCAAACCTTGTTGAAATCTGTACCAAAACCTGCAATTAACATTGAAGCAAATCACAGTATTACTCTTCTGTTTAAATGTAAACTCAACTCTGCATTTTAATTTCAAAGAACCAATTGATTCCTGCTAACGACTCAAAAACTTAAGAGAACAGAATTACCAAATTGTTTTGGAGAACGGTACATGCGTAATGCATCATGGAAATAATCTGCATAGATGATATTGACATGGGGATACAGCACTTGAAGCCGACGAAGTTCGATTTGGAGCAGCTGATTGTGGTAACCAAAGAAGTTGTTTAACCATTTCAAACAGCCAGATTGGTCAAACTCATCTTTTTCCATAACTGCAAACCTTGTTAAATAGGCTGGATTGCATCCAAGTGGTAAACTTCCAGGAACCATAAGGGTTCTGGCCCCTAGATCAATCAAGTCCTGCATAAATTATGGAAAACACAAATTCACTTCCCTGTTCATAAGTGCATTTCAAAATCTTGTGTTTATTGGAAATTGAAGGCTTACTATGATGACTGAAGAAACAAGAGATACTACTTGAGTAACGTAAGATCTAAGCACTTGAAGATCTGTTGTTTCAGACAAGGGATAACCATAATCATTTCCTCCAATCTCTCCCACAATAAATAAGGAGCTGCCAAGAAATTCTTTACAGCCTGCAAGATCCAAGGAGAGAATAAATCCCTAGTCAAATTCTATAATTGTCCGATGAGAGGAATGCTACGTAACCATCAATTTTAATTTATTTTAACCATTATTTAGTCATCAACATTGAAAAGTGTTAGTTAAAGTAAGATGTTAAACTACAAATTAAAAGTCATGAGAGTTAACGGTTAAGTGATGACGAAAATAAATTAAAATCGATGGTTATCTAGCATTTCTCGTCACTATAAATGCATGTATGTATGTAGGTAATTAGCATACTTGAAGGAGAAGTGCAGAGATAAGTTAGAACATCCTTGAACCAATCTAGCTGAACCATGAGAGAATAATTGGCGGCAGCGCCGTCAACCACAAAGCCCTTCTCTTGGAAGAAAGTGCGATCCAAAGCGGTGGCTCCAGCAGCCGCAAAATTGAGTCCGTGCTGAATGCTGTGACGTGGCACGGCGCCATTCTTGAACCCAAGATAAGGTTCCAAATGAGGGATTCCCATATAATCAGCTTCAGCTCAAGAGTGAAGTTAGAAAGTTAGTTAGTTAATAATTAACAAGTTAGTTTGGTAAGAAAAAGAAAGAGAAAAAGGTGTACCAATGAAATCGGGGATGAGGCGGCCATCAGAGCAGCGACCGTTGGGGTGATGGAAGTAAGTATGGCCGTACGGAGGGATGAGGCAGTTGGGGCTCTGTTGCGGGTAAATGAAATAAGTGTTACCGGTATCAGTTAGGGAATCTCCGAAGCTGAACAATGAAGTGTAACAACCATCGTGGCTTCCTCTCACAACGTGCTGTAGTATCAGTAGAAACCAGCAGTGTTGCAGTTTCCGAAATGGAAACGCCGCCATCCTCACCTTACTTCTCTTTACTTCACACTTATGGTATACCAGCAATCATCGTTACCAAGCATTTAAAACGTGCCATCATTGGTTGAATAACAATCTCAATTTCTCAAATATTCATTACCTTACAGTAATCCGCCTGAAATTAATATAACCAAAATAAGTTATATCCAAATCATTAAGAAGTCCGATTTACCTGTCCCAAAAAAAAGTCGGATTTAAATAAAATTTTTGGGGATTTTATTTTTATTTTTATAATCAGTGATACCCTTACTCTCTCCATCTATCTAACCTAAATTTGTTAGATTTTTTAACGGATAAGAGTAGATATTTTTAACCTAAATTGGTGCTAATTCAGCGGTTTGTAGACAGTAGATTTGGAAAATACTATGACTTGTGTGACTCTTGAAATATGGAGGACTAGTATTTTTACTTTTTTTTAGTGATTAAAAATTTCTTAGCATTAACGTAAATATAAGATAAATATAAAGAAAAATATTGATGACTTAGCATTTGTAATTCTTTTTAATCATTATTGAAAAGTGAAAAAAACCAATGATCATTATTGAAGCATTAATAATAGAAAAGGGTTCAACATAATTAGACCCCTAACACCATACATAATAATATAGTGAGTCAAATCTATTTCACAAGACCAAGTTCAATCTAACTGCATTCTTATTAGAAATCTTGGCAACCTTCTCAATCTCATGCAGAACTAATACACTTACTAGTCAATGAAGCCGGTCAATGAAGCCTTTTAAAACCTCCAAATGGAGTTGGTTGAGATATATGCTTACCTTATTAGGAGACAAACAAAAATGCATGCTATAACCAGTACAAAGACATCTATATTTTAACGAACAAACAAAATGTACTCTCTGTTTTTTTCCTCTTTTGTTATTTCACTGCATGATTATTGAAATCACCAGAGGCCTCAGGTGTGATACAAGAGAAACTAAATTTGGGAAAGGTATATGGTCCATGGAGTAAGGCCTTGGCCATCCATCTATATGCAGCCTCAGTAAAATGATAACCATCCCAGTAAATATATTCTGAAGGATCATCACAAGCTATTGCCCCTGCGTCACCACATACAGCTGTTCCATTGAAATTGTATGGTCCCCCACCTCCACAACAAACCTTGATAAAATCTCTACCAAACCCTGCAAAAAACTTGATAAGCATGACTGAATTGTTTGAAGCATTACGAAATTAATTGAAAGTTTAAGAGGATGGCATTACCAAATTGATCTGGAGAACGGTAGAACTGTAATGCAGCATTGAAATAATCTGCATAGATTATATTGACATTGGGATGCAGAACTCGAAGCCGATCTAGTTCAATTTGAAGCAACTCATTGTGTTGTTGGTAGAGCTTGTTTAGCCATATGAGACAGCCAGAACTGTCATACTCCTCTTTGTTGGTAGTTGCAAGTTCTGTTAAATAGCCTGGATTGCAACCAAGTGGTATACTTCCAGGAACCATAAGCGTTACAGCCCCCAAATTAATCAGTTCCTGCATAAACATTATGATACAAATTAGAAACCAACCATTTCTACATCTTCTGTAACAGAATTTGAACAATATTGAAGTAAGAGCCTTAGCTTACCCTGATAACCGAAGTGATAACAGAAACTATTTGGTGTATGTAAGGTGTAAGTTTTCCAAGTTCTATCGTTTCTTGTTCCAAGAAATAACCATAATCATTTACTCCTATCTCTCCCACAATAAATAAGGAGCTGCTAAGAACTTCTTTGCAGCCTGCAAGAATACAATTCCATAATCCATATCCTCCGTCCTTTAAGCATAATTAATTAGCTTGAGAAAAAAACAGTCAAAGATAGTAAGTTTAATTACTTGAAGGAGAAGTGCAGAGAGAAGGGAGAAGGTCCTTGAACCAATCTAACTGAACGGTGAGAGAATAGTTAGTGGTTGGATCAACCACAAAGCCCTTGTCTTCAAAGAAAGCGCGGTCCAAGGCCGTGGCTCCAGCGATGGCAAAATTGAGCCCATGGTGAATGGTGCCACGTGGCACAGCGCCATTCTTGAAGGCCAGATAAGGTGTGAGATGAGGAATGGCCATATATTCAGCTTCGTGAAGCAAAAAACATGCATATAAATCATAAGCAGAGAGAAATGAAATGAAAGAGTAAAATTAGGAAAGAAGGTGTGATTCATGAAATGTACCAATGAAATCGAGGATGATGCGGCCATCAGAGCAGCGTCCAGTGGGATGATGGAAGTAGGTTTGGCCGTACGGAGGGGTGAGGCAGTTGGGAGTGAGTCTCGCTGAAATGAAGAAGGTGTTTCCAGTATCAGTGATGGAATCTCCGAAGCTGAAGATGGAAGTGTAGCAGCCTTCTTTGACATCATCACCACCATCGGCAGGAACATGTAGTTGTTGTAAGTGTAACAGTAAAAACAAGAAGTAGCCCCACCGTTGCGGAGGAGATTGACGAAGGTGTCGATTCATTATGATATTGATGATGGTGGTGGGTACTGGGTTGTACGATATCATCACCATCCCTCTTAATATTATTCAACCACTTAGCTTCTTTAGCACCTTCTCATTCTTAACGGTAAAAAAACCTATCCAAGTATCCAACATCTCTTGTTACTCACCGTTAACTTTCTCAATATATTACTGTAACAGAAAGATAAATAAGAGCACTTTCCCACTATATCGTTACTTCCGTACTGGGCCTTCGGCTTGGCTATTCTGGGCCTTCTTCTTATTTGTTTTTGGTTTGAATCTGGGCCTTATTCTATTTGTACCTGCTTCGAATTTTTCCCCGCCATTAAATTAAAGCTTTCCCTCCTACCAAAAAATAAAAAAAAATTAAAGCTTTCCCACTACACCAAAATATGTTTTTTTAAAGCTTTCCCAACCTCAGTCTAAAAAATGTTAAGGCTTTCAGTCCCATATGGCCATATATTTAAGTCAATCAAACGGGTAAATTTAATCCACTTTATCTTAATCTATATTATCTACAAGTTAATATTTTTTAGCTCATTTATAATTTATCGGACAGGTTACGGGGACTGACCTGTTTAATTAATTTTTTATTTTAAAACAAAATAAAATCCAATTTTTAACTAAAATATTTTTGGATAAAAATACATTTTTTTTATCTAAATATATATATATGCTCATCAATAGTGGTGGGTAAAGACACAAAAATACTGGTGGGTAAGATATCATCATCACTCTTAAAACAATTATCTTGTTAAAAAAAAAAAAAACCAATTATCTTTACTACCATATCTTATCTTATCTTTGATTCCATAATTTTTTTTTTTTTAATTTCACGGTTTTTTTTTTTTTTTAAATTTCACGGTAGTAGTTGAGCTTTAGACTTTTAGAGTATATAGCATATACCATGGAGTATTTTTTAAGTTTCAACTCTAATGTATTTTTTTTTTTGGTGACGAACTCTAATGTATACATGTAATACATCTGTTTTATATTTTATTTGGTATTAGATTAGAAATGACTGACAAAATGACACCCATCTCACTTTAGAAACACTGTTTCACTTAAATCATTCACAAGATGATAGATCACTTTTATAAGAATATTTTTTACAAGAAATTGACAGCACTGATTTACATTAGTTGATCTTTACAGGTGGAATCCTTTTGAAACCTCCATAGAAATTGGCTAGAGATAGATATGTGTTTAATGACCTTAATTATTTGGAACAGAACAGACATGCATACTAAAACTATCGGTATAAGGACTTTCTGTTTATACATTAAGTATATCAGATGTCTGAATTACATGAGAATCCATTTTTAGGGTTAGTAAATGGTCCTTTTAGTAAACCTATGGCAATCCATTTATATGCTGCTTCAGTTAAGTGTATACCATCCCAAGATATGTACTGGGATGGATCATTACAAGTAATCACCCCTGGTTCTCCACAGTTCTTCATCACTGAATTATGATTGTTTGCATTATACAGTGGACAGCAAGACTCAAGAATCGATTTTGTGAATCCTGCAATAGCACAAACATATCAAGATTTACTCTTATAATCCTTCCAAGATGATGTCATTCATAGAAAATTATGCATACAAAATATGCGATATGTGCAGAAGAAAAGATCAGAAGAGGAGTTATGTACCAAATTTTTTTGGAGATTGATATAATTGAAGGGAATCATGGTAATAATCTGCATATATGATATTCACATCGGGATGAAGCTCTCGAAGCCGATTTAGTTCAGCAAGAAGTTGCTTGTTATAGTAGTCAGCAAAATTGTTAAAGGACTTCAAACAACCACCTTCGTCATAATCCTCCATATCTGTGCTGGGATAACTATTCAAATATGCAAAATTACACCCAATAGCAAAGTTTCCGGGAACAACGAGAGTTTGAGCCCCTAAATCAATCAATTCCTGAGAATCATCAAATAAACTCACCAAATTAAGTTATTCCAAAATAAACATTAACATAGAAAAATTAAAGCAAAGACAATTATTCCAAAACTCTTACACTGATAGCCCAAGAGATTTTATTGATGACAAGTGGTACATATGTCATGGCTTCTTCTATAGTCCTGCGTAGCATAAAAAGAAAGTTGAAATCATTGCCACCAATCTCCCCCACAAGAAACAGAGACCTTCCAAGAACTTCTTTACACCCTGCAAAATTAGAGAACAATCCATAAGTTCCTTATAAAGTTGCTGCCAGAATGAAACAGTTAATCAAACTTGAGTTCACTACTGGAAAATTACCTGAAGAAGAGTTACAGATAGAAGGAAGCAAGTCCATGAACCAATCAAATTGGACCCCCAGAGAATAGTTGGTGGGAAAAATAGAGTCGTCATAGAGACTCTTCTCCAGAAAGAAATTAATATCCAAAGCAGTGGCACCTCCAACGGCAAAGTTGACTCCCTCCAATGAGTTCCAATGTTTTATCTTCCCTTGCTTGATTCCCAGGTAAGGTTTCAACAAGGGAACCCCAATCTGCTCAGCTATACCAACAAATAAGAATATAAGAACAAGAGTGAAAAAAACGGGGAGAGAGATAAAAGGAAACCACTAACAGAAATATTAGATAACCATCAATTTTAATATATTTTGGCAATCACTCTTAATCATCAACTCTTAACACCTTTAGATTATAGTTTAACATTATATAATAACATCCTAGATTGAATATGATGGTTAAATAATGACTAAAACAAATTTAAATTGATGACCATGTAACATTCTTCGATTACCAAGAAAATCGATGATGATACGGCCATCAGAAAATCTTCCAGTTGGGTGATGAAAGAAGGTTTCTCCATATGGAGGGTTTAAGACCAGACTTGTAGGGGACGATATCTCATCAGTGTCATAGTATAAGTAGTTTCCGGTGTCGGCAATGGAATCTCCGAAGCTGTAAATTGCAGTGTAGCACCGGCTTGAACTACTAGAAGATGATAATACGGTGCGCATATGAATAAGAGCGGCTACTGATGATAGAAACCAAATCCAAGAAGAAGAAGAAGAAGAAACAGCAGGCTTAGCCATGCGTATTCTGCTACCAATAAGTCAACCTATCTGGTCTGTTTCCACTTACTACATGTCTACATCTAATAATGTTCTTATATTATTTCTCTGTTGTTCTTTATTGGGACTATTTTACAATTTGGTAGCACCTCGGTAGTTGGTAAGGCTAAAAAAAATGTTATAATAATATTTGTGTGCGTCATGCTCTACCTCACTCCACACGATGAAGATAATGAGGTATTAAAATCTTATGATGATGATGGAAGATATATATATATACATGTTACTGAGTAGGTTAAATGTAGCTTAAACAACCAACTACCAAAGCATACAAATAACACCTGGCTTTGTGACGACCGATGAAGGTGCTAACTGCTAATAAGAGACATATGCTAATTATGGAAACTTCAAACTTCCACTTGTGCACACCATGCATAGGTAAGGTGCACAAAGGATGGTTGGTGACCATTGACCTTTTTTTTTTTTTTTTTTGACATATATGTGACCCTATTGGCCACACCTTACACACACTCTTATTTTCCTTGAAGCTCGGTTCTGGGAATTGATCCCAGATCATTAGTGGTGCAGCCTTTTATGGGAGACAAGCTCCCCATCAGGCCACTGCCAAGGCTGCGTTGGTGACCATTGACTGACCAGATAGATGTTGTTTTTTGTACTTTTTATGGGCCAGGCCCACTACAACGTTTTTTGTCGAAGGCTAATTCATTATTGGGCTCGTTACCTGTAAGGCCCAATTCGGATCCACAAATTTTCTAGCACTATCACTCTCACTGAATAATATTAAAATTATGATACAAATTAAACCAACCATTCCCAGACAAAAAAAAAAAAACCAACCATTTCAACATCTTCTGTTACAGAATTTGAACATAGGCCCCGTTGGTATAGAAAAAAAACTACTACTCAGCCATTGAAATAAAATGTGGCTGCGGATGTGTCACCTTGGCTATCATTCACTTCTTAACATGCCACATTTCGGATTCGAATCTCAGTAATGCTAGTGAGTGAACCCATAAGTAGTAGTGTGTGAATTTAGGTGTGTACGTGTATTGTGATATAAATTTAGAATTGAAGGCGTTATTCAATCCATTCGTCCAAATAAAAAAACCATTGAAATAAAATAAAAGCTTTACCCTGAATTGAAGAGATGACAGAAACTATTTGGTGCATGTAAGGTAGTGTAAGTTTTCCAAGTTCTGTCGTTTCTTCTTCTAAGAGATAACTATAATCATTGCCGGCTCGAGGTAGCTCAAGTGGTGTGGAGCATAGTCTCCAAACCTGAATACTGGTTTTGAGCCAGGTATTTTACGCAAGATCATTAATTTAAATGTTAACTTTCTAAGCCTAGAATTGAAAACCGTTGTTCAATGTACGGTAAAAAAAAAACCATAATCATTTACTCCTATCTCTCCCACGATAAATAAGGATCTGCCAAGAATACAAAATAGTAAAGCAAACCAAAAATACTAAAATATGTCATCGAATATTAGTTTTCATTTATAAATTATATTTTTTAATTTTTTATTACATTATATGTTTAATTTTGACTTCTCTTATAATTTTTTTTGGTTTGACGACTACATATGTTTCTGAATGACATGATAAGATCCCAATTGTAGGGTTAGTAAATAAATGGTCATTTTATAAATATTGGAAAAACCGTTTACTAAATTATTCTATGAAATTTCAATTATATTATTTTATTCCTTAAATTTATGTTTCAGACACCAATTATATTATTTTATATTAAATTGTAATTATTTTTTTAGGGTTTGGCCGATTTAATTTTGACCCGTTTAGCCCGTTTTATATTGTTCATGATTTTTTAATTTGATCCCATTTTAGCTAATTTCATAGATTAAACTAATTGATCCGTTTAATTAAAAAAAAATTGGACCAAAAATATATTTATTTTTAGGCAAAAACCTTAGGAAAAAACTTAACAAATACATACATCGAATAAGAAAAAATATAAAATAAAGTATTGATTTTTTGAAAAAAATTCTAAAAAATAAATAAACGGATCAATATGTTTATTTAAACGAATAAACAAACCTACGAATTTAACTCATTTTGATGGTCTATTTATATCCCTTTCATTTCACATGTTACTACTTTGCATTTATTTATAATTGCATGTCAACCGGTGGGTACAATATCATCTTCACTCTTAATATTAAACAAGTTATCTTTACTGTGTAAATATTAATTTATAACGGTAATGTTAGGTGTATATCTATTTTCTCTAATCAATTCACGAAAAATAGCATATAAATAATGTTTTTTTTATATCAAATATTTTCTATTTATAATATACATAAATGACTTGATTAGATTTGATTGATATAATAAGTATACGTCTAAAATTATTATTGTATTTCTAATTTAGAATTTGAATAGTTGTGTTTTTTTTTAACAGTAGTAGTTGAGCTTTAGAATATATAATATAAGAAAGTATAAGTAATTAATATTTTTTTAATTAATAAATGAGCTAATAAAAGTTAGAACATTTATAATTATAGTTTATAGAACGTTTATGATAAAAGTGATAGAATATTCAAAATTTAAAGTAATTATAAAAATTTTGTGTTTTTTTAAAAATAAAATATTATAAGTTTAAATAAATAGAATATTCAATTTAAGTTATTAGTTAATTAAATTTTTATTAATTAGGTAGTATTGTGGATAACATGTATCAATCCAGTATTTTGAATTTTCAAATGTAATGTATACATGGAATACATGTGTTTTATATTTTATTTTGTATTTGAAATTATTGATAGCAGAATGACACTCACTTTATAAACACTGTTTCACTTATACCATTCATATGATCATAGATCACTTATACAAGAATAAACAATATATATTATAATAATTTTTGTATCCTTCATGCTCTCGTGACTCCACAGACCACCACCACAGTCCACAGTGTTGACACTTGACATTTTGATATTAATAAAATTAAATAAATGAAGCTTAAACGCAACAACAAAATCATTATCATTATCATTATCATTATTGGATTGGAGTTGGATCAGCAAAGCATACAAATAACACCTGGCTCTGTAACGATGAAGCCAAGGTGCTAACTGCTAACTGAGTAATTAACTCACTGCTTCAAACATTATAACAAATATTATTTTAAAATTCACTTCAAACATTATAACAAATAATTTTAGTTTCATGAAATACCGTGAGCAAAACTAAAAATACTAAAATTGTAAAATATGTCATTTGGCGAGTACTAGTTTTTATTTATAAATTATATTTTTTAACTTTTTATTACATTATATTTTAAATTATTTATTGTTTAATTTTGACTCTTCTTATAACTTTTTGGTTTCGCCGCCACTACATATGTGTTTAAATGGCATGATAAGATCCCCAATTGTAGAGTTAGTAAATAAATAGTCATTTTATAAAATATCGGACAATTCATTTATATATCTATGAATTTTAAATTATATTATTTTATTCCTTAAATTTATGTTTCACACACCAATTATATTATTTTATATTAAATTTTAATCAATTTTTTTGAGAATTTATATTTATATTTAAAGTTATTAGACAAACATGCTTATCCAATTTATTAGGTTCGGCTCGTTTTATATCGGCCATAATTTTTTAATCCATCCATTTTTTGCAAAAATATTAGGGAAAATTTTTTAATAAATACATCGAATTTTCGAATCGAATAAGTGAAAAAATATAGAACAAAGTATTGATTTTTTGAAAAAAATAAAAAAAAAACAACTCAACCGTCCATTATTTAACTCATCTATCTCCTTATATCCCTCCCATTTCACAACTACTCAAGCTCCATTATTTAAGTCAACCGTACATATGGTCGTCAAACTGGTGGGTACCATATCATCATCACTCTTAATATTAAACCATTCATATCTTTACTACCATAAACAATTTATTTATAATTTGGAGCTTGAGTAGTTGAGTTTTATTTTTATTTTTTTACAATAGTAGTTGAACTTTAGAGTATATAGCATATACCAATGCAGTATTTTGAAGTTTCAACAAGTGTAATGTATACCTGGAATACACGTGTTTTATATTTTACGGTAAATTATTTAACAGTAAATTGACAACACTGATATACATTAGTTGATCTTTACAGGTGGAATCCTTTTAAAATTAAACCAAACCTCCATAGAAATGGCTTGAGATATGCGCTTAATGGTCTTATTTGGAACAGAACAGACATGCATGCTAAAACTATCAGTATAAGGACTTGTACTATTTCTGTTTACACATTAAGTATATCAAATGTCTGAATCACAAGAGACCCTAATTTTAGGGTTAGTAAATGGTCCTTGTAGTAAACCTTTGGCAATCCATTTATATGCTGCTTCAGTTAAGTGCATACCATCCCAAGATATGTACTGAGATGGATCATTACAGGTAATCAACCCCGGTGTTCCACAATGCTTCAACGGTACATTGTGATTGTTTGCATTCCCAAGTGGACAACAAGAATCTAGAATCGATTTTGTGAATCCTGCAATATATAGCACAAACATATCAGGATTTAC
>JASCZI010211622.1:9961-24502 GCA_036250425.1 Stylosanthes scabra | reverse complement strand
GGATGAAGTTCTCGAAGCCGATTTAGTTCAGCAAGAAGTTGCTTGTTATAGTAGTCAGCAAAATTGTTAAAGGACTTCAAACAACCACTTTCATCATAATCCTCCATATCACTACTGGGGTGATTTTTCAAATAGCTAAAATTGCATCCGATGGCGAAATTTCCGGGAACCACGAGAGTTTGAGCCCCCAAATCAATTAGTTTCTGACAATCATAAAATAAACTCATCAAAGTTCAGGTATATATGGCTTATGATGCAAAATAATTCTTAAATGATGAAAAAACAGAGACAATTATTTGAATATTAATAATACTTCTAAAACTCTTACATTGATAGCCCAGGAGATTTTATTAATCACAAGTGGCACATATGTCATGGCTTCTTCTATAGTCTTGCCTAATTGAAAAAGATAGTTGAAATCATTGCCACCAATCTCCCCCACTAGAAACAGAGACCTTCCAAGAACTTCTTTACACGCTGCAGAATTAGAAGACAATCCATAAGTTCCATTTCAGTATATTGCTTCTTCCCTGTGTGATGCCATTAAAATTATTTGTCTTTAGGAATAGTATAAATACGGCCATTTGACTATCTATGACTAATATGATTGTACTAAGTAAAGGAATAATTAATTGAAATGAACTTTAATTTATATAGTTTTTTTTCTCTTTCACTTGAAATAAAAAAAATTATTTTTTTATTCATCTTCTTCAACAAACCATATTACAAAATTTTCTTCAATTATTAATTCAAACAATTAATAATGCACATCTTTTTTTTTAATTTTCTGTGCTCCTCCTGAAGGGGACAATTGGATCATTACCTGCAGAAGAGTTACATATAGAAGGAAGCAACTCCATGAACCAATCAAGCTGGACCCCTAGAGAATAGCTGGCGGGAGCATCAACATCATAGATACCCTTCTCGAGAAAGAAGCTAGCATCCAAAGCAGCGGCACCTCCAACTGCAAAGTTGACTCCCTCCAATGAGTTCCAATGTTTTATCTTCCCATTCTTGATTCCCAGGTAAGGTTTCAACAAGGGAACCCCAATCCGCTCGGCTATACCAACAAATAATGAAAAATATAAGAACAAGAAAGAAAAAACGGAGAGAGGTAGAAATAAAAGGGAGGGCTTGTTGGGCATCATGGGAAGCAAAATTGTAGAAAATACTTAGGACCTCTATTTTTCGAAAAGTAATTTACCTTCTCTTAGTATTAATTCATAATTAACTCAACAAATAATTTTGTTTACCGTTGGAATATATATTACTACTTATTTATCTTCTATTTTCATTGAATTTGATTTAGAATGACTGTATTGAATGAAAAAACCATATATTATATCACTTGTTTTTTTTGTATGGAAAGAACGAAAAAGAAAATGTTATATTATTTGTTCATTTTCTTTTAAAAAAACACAAAATATCATAGAAAATCCTTATTTGATTAAGATTATACATCAAACTCTAAAAAAATACTATTTATTACGTTAATTGTGAATTCCTTAGAAATAATAAATTACCCTCTAAATAAGAGAAAATACGGTAGTATTCACCTATGTATATATCCCACAAAATATATTAAGGAAATAAACCTAACAAGGTTAGGTTATTACCAAGGAAATCAATGATGAGACGGCCATCAGAATATCTTCCAGTTGGGTGATGAAAGAAGGTTTTTCCATATGGAGGGTTTAAGACCATACTTGTAGAGAGTGGTATGTGTTCAGTGTCATAGTATATGTTTCCGGTGTCTGCAATGGAATCTCCGAAGCTGTAAATTGCAGTGTAACACCGGCTAGAAGTACTAGACGATGATAATACTGTGCGCATATGAATAAGAGCGGCTGCTGATAGAAACCAAATCCAAGAAGAAGAAGAAACAGCAGGCTTAGCCATGTGTATTCTGCTATCAAGTCAACTGTTCTGTATGTTTTCACTTACTACATTTGAGAGTTCTTATATAATTTTTCTATGTTCTTTATTCCGACTATTCTACATTATAGGAAGCACCTTGATTGGTAAGACTAAAAAACTATAGTAAAATAATTTTGTCTGTATCATGCTTTCCTCGTTCCACACGATAAAGATAATAATAAATATTGAATTAAAAATTTAAAATGCATGATGATGGAACATGTTTTCATTAAAAAGGTAGTGTTTCTATGTAGTTTAAGACAGAATTAACCTGTTAACAACCAAAGCATTATTGGATTGGAAAATTGAAGATTAACAAAGCATACCTGCTGGATTTAATTTGTAACGATGAATGAAGGCGCTAACTGCTAATCGCTAATCATGGAAACTTCAAACTTCCACTTGTGCTGTTGTGCACACCATTTTCCAACAAACTAAAATCAATTCTACCACACATTTCTAGTAGATATTAAATTGACGTTAATTATAAAATATTAATGTCTTAATTATCTTCCAATTTTTATAGGGATGTGATATTAATGTCTATAAAAAGGTGTGTACAGTATTATTCAACTAAAAACAAAC
The DNA here is from genome assembly GCA_036250425.1 of Stylosanthes scabra. Taxonomy (NCBI): domain Eukaryota; kingdom Viridiplantae; phylum Streptophyta; class Magnoliopsida; order Fabales; family Fabaceae; genus Stylosanthes; species Stylosanthes scabra. The sequence goes on along the minus strand of JASCZI010211622.1, from coordinate 22,000 downwards.
AAGAGTCATTAACTCACTGCTTCCTCGTGATTCGTGAAGCAAATTACACCGTCACCATCGCACCATATTGTATGCTGCATGCATGGGTAAGGTGGTCAAAGGATAGTTTTTTTTTTTTGGACAGGCTCAAAGGATAGTTTAGTTGGTGACCACATGGATGTTTTTAGTTTTATGTTTTAGTGGCCCGGCCCACTACAGCGATATTTTTGTCGAAGCCTATATTAAAATTTTGGGCTCTTTACCCCGTAAGGCCCACTTTTCATTTGAAACTGGAAAGGCAATGATTGGCATTCGGATCCACTATATATTTTTCTAGCACTAGCACACTTATCTCAAAGAAGGAAAAAACACTAGTGGTCTAGTGGGAAGCATTTGCTTCCAAAGTCAGCAGCATGACTAATGGCAAGGGTTCGATCCTTGCATGTGCCTCAATGATAAAAATGTGTGTGTGGGGTATAAGGTGACAAGAGTCACCAATGTCCAAAAAAATAAGAAAAAAAAAACTAGTGGTTAGTTTACTAATTTGTTCACGAGTTCGAATCGCCTTAACCATTAATAACTAATACCAACACTCCATCAATTTTGTATTTTTTCTATTAGTCCCCTAACGTTGGTTCCCTAGCATTACTCTAAAAAAATTCAATCTAACCGAATATTTTTTTCGCCAGAAATTGACAACAACACTGATTTACATGAGTTGATATTAACATGAAGAATATTTTTAGAATCTCCATAGATAGGAGTTGTGGTTGAGATATGTTCTTAAACACTTGCTAGGAAACACAACAGACACATCCATGCTAAAACTACTAGTAGAAGCACTTGTATGATATCATTTCTGTCTACACATGAAGTATATCATCACATGTCTGAATCACATGAGATCCTAATTTTTGGGTTAGTAAATGGTCCTTGTAGTAAATCTTTGGCAATCCATTTATATGCTGCCTCAGTTAAGTGTACACCATCCCAAGATATGTACTGAGATGGATCATTACAAGTAATCAACCCCGGTTCTCCACAATGCTTCGCCGCTACATTGTGATTGTTTGCATTCACAAGTGGGCAACAAGAATCTAGAATCGATTTTGTGAACCCTACAATATATAGCACAAATATGTCAGGATCTATCTACTTACTTTTCACTTTATTTATAATTGCATACATGTGCTCCTTCCAAGATGATATCATTCATAAGAAATTATGCAAACAAAATATGTGATATGAGCAGAAAGAAAGAAAGAAAGAAGAGGAGTTATATACCAAATTGGCTTGGAGATTGATATAATTGCAGGGTAGCATGGTAATAATCTTCATAGATGATAGTTACACCGGAGTGAAGCTCTTGAAGCCGATTCAGTTCACCAAGAAGTTGCTTGTTATAGTAGTCAGCAAAATTGTTAAAGGATTTCAAACAACCAGTTCCATCATAATCCTCCAAATCTCTGCTGGGAAAATTTGTCAAATAGAAAAATGTGCATCCAATAGCAAAGTTTCCGGGAACCACGAGAGTTTGAGCCCCCAAATCAATCAATTTCTGACAATCATAAAATAAATTCACCAAAGTTCAAGTATATATGGCTTATGATGCAAAATGAACTACAGAATCTATTCAATCTCAATGAAGTCATACCAGTTATATACATATCAGTAAATGCAAAATAAACAATAACAGAGAAAAAACAGAGAAAATTATTCAAATGTATTAATACTTCTAAAACTCTCACATTGATAGCCCAGGAGATTTTATTAATCACAAGTGGTACATATGTTCTGGCTTCTTCTATAGTGGTGCCTAGAAGAAAAAGATAGTTGAAATCATTGCCACCAATCTCTCCAACAAGAAACAAAGACTTTCCAAGAACTTCTTTACACCCTGCATAATTAGAGGACAATCCATAAGTTCCATTGTGTTCCTTATAAAGTTGCTGCCAGAAACAGTTAATCAAACCTTATCAGTTCAAATTGCAGAATATTGCTTCTTCCCTGTGCCCCACTGAACGGGACAATTGGGTCATTACCTGAAGAAGAGTTACAGATAGAAGGAAGCAAATCCATGAACCAATCAAACTGGACCCCCAGAGAATAGTTGGTGGGAACAACAACCTCATAGAGACCCTTCCCAAGAAAGAAGCTAATATCCAAAGCAGTGGCACTTCCAACTGCAAAGTTGACTCTTTCCAATGAGTTCCAATCTTTTATCTTCCCATTCTTGATTCCCAGGTAAGGTTTCAGCAATGGAACCCCAATATGCTCAGCTATACCAAAAAAGAAGAATATAATAACAAGAGAGAAAAAACGGGAAAAGAGAGAAGGGAGGGTTATGCTGTTATTACCAAGGAAATCCATGACGAGACGACCATCAGAAAATCTTCCAGTTGGGTAATGAAAGAAGGTTTCTCCATATGGAGGGTTTAAGACCGCATATATTGAGGGTGATAAATCTTCAGTGTCATAGTATAAGTTTCCGGTGTCGGCAATGGAATCTCCGAAGCTGTATATTGCATTGTAGCACCTGCTTGATGATGATAATACGGTGCGCATATGAAAAAGAACCGCTACTGATAGAAACCAAACCCAAGAAGAAGAAGAAGCAGCAGCAGGCTTAGCCATGCGTATTCTGCTGCTATCAAGTCAACCGATCTGTCTTCACTCTTGAGATGATTCTCTCTGCCTCTCACTTGCTACTTCTTAATCCTACCTCTAAAGGTGAAGTTCCTACTTCTTAGATTATTTTCCAATCTTGTTTATTCCAATTATTCTACATTTATGAAGCACGTTTTTAAGACCAAAACAATATATAATATACGGTAATACTTAGACATCTCATGAACATAATTAAGGAAATAATGGATAGTAAAAGATGAAAGAGAAAAAGAAAAAAAATTGATATTAGCTCCTATGACTCTCAACACTTTCTCATTATATATATATGTATACACTATTTACTAACACATAAAATATAAATATTAGTATAAAAATATAAATTTTTGCTAATATTTATATTTTTTTGTGTTACTAAATATTATGTACAGATATGTGTAGAATGATACGTATATTTATTCTAAAATGTATTCTAATCATTTTTTTCTCCCAGACACACTCTCCACAATTCACATGATTAAAATAATGTTTCTTGATAGTTTTAGATAGGATTAACTTGTTGACATTTGGATATCATTCAAATTAAAGTTATTAGATAATAATCTAATTATTAACTTTCTAATGTAGCATTATTTTTAAAAATATAAAAAAATATTCATATAAAAATAATTTTAAAAATCTTGATCCACCAAGATTGCAGCACCATGACATAATCGAGTGGCACCAAACATATTATAATTTTGCATATATTTTTTAAAAAGAAAAGAAAGATAATATTACTTGCATCGCACAACAAGAAGTCATTATTTGTGATTTTACATCATTTTATTTTTTATTTTTCTGGTAATTAATAAACATCCATAAGCGAATGTTTCCTTTATTGACGACCTTAAATTTGGATTCATTTATGTAGAAACGAAAAACATTATTACTGTTGTTTTTTTTGAAAAAAAAAACATCTTTTATCATTTTATTTTAACTAGTTTTATTATTTTTTCTCAAAAAATACTTAAAAGGTATTATTTTTTAATTATCTATTCAAATAAACAACTTATGTTAAAAAAAAACTCTACTAAAAATAATAGACTATAACTCACATAAATATGTATATAGAATACATATTCATTCATTACAAATACAAAAGTAAAAAAAAAAAGAAAAAAAGAAATAAATGATCCACATCATGATTTCTTTCGGACACTCTGTATTCTCTATTCTCTACATGATTCTAGTATGTAAGAGAGTGTGCACCAAAATAATATAGTGCTTTCATTAGAATTCAATTATTCAGATGCGCCTTGGAAACACTTATTAGGAAACAGAACACACACATGCATGCAAAAACTACTAGTAGAAGGACTTGTATCATTCCTGTCTACATATTAAATATATCATCACATGTGTGAACCACATGAGACCCTAATTTTAGGGTTAGTAAATGGTCCTTGTAGTAAATCTTTGGCAATCCATTTATATGCTGCCTCAGTTAAGTGTATACCATCCCAAGATATATATTGAGATGGATCATTACAAATAATCAATCCCGGTTCTCCACAATATTTCGCCGCTATATTACGATTGTTTGCATTCATAAGTGGACAGCAAGAATTTAGAATCGATTTTGTGAATCCTGCAATATATACAGATATATCAGGATCTATAGAAATTATGCACACAAAATATGTGATATGATGAGCAGAAAAAAAGAAGAGGAGTTATATACCAAATTGGCTTGGAGATTGATATAATTGCAGGGAAGCATGGTAATAATCCGCATAGATGATATTCACATCAGGGTGAAGCTCTTGAAGCCGATTTAGTTCAGCAAGAAGTTGCTTGTTATAGTAGTCAGCAAAATTATTAAAGGACTTCAAACAACCACTTTCATCATAATCCTCCAAATTTCTGCTGGGGAAATTTCTCAAATAGTAAAAGTTGCATCCAATGGCAAAATTTCCGGGAACCACAAGAGTTTGAGCCACCAAATCAATCAATTTCTGAAAGTCATAAAATAAATTCACCAAAGTTCAGGTATATATGGCTTATGATGCAAAATAATTCTTAAATGATGAAAAAACACAGACAATTATTTAAATATTAATAATACTTCTAAAACTGTTACATTGATAACCCAGGAGATTTTATTAATCACAAGTGGTACATATGTTCTGGCTTCTTCTATAGTCTTGCCTAATTGAAAAAGATAGTTGAAATCATTGCCACCAATCTCTCCAACAACAAACAAAGACTTTCCAAGTACTTCTTTACACCCTGCAAAATTAAAGGACAATCCAGAAGTTCCATTGTGTTCTTTATAAAAACTTTCTGCCAGAACGGGACAATTGGATCGTTACCTGAAGAAGAGTTACAGATAGAAGGAAGCAAATCCATGAACCAATCAAACTGGACCCCCAGAGAATAGTTGGTGGGAACAACAACCTCATAGAGACCCTTCTCCAGAAAGAAGCTAATATCCAAAGCAGTGGCACTTCCAACTGCAAAGTTGACTCCCTCCAATGAGTTCCAATCTCTTATCTTCCCATTCTTGATTCCCATGTAAGGTTTCAGCAAGGGAACCCCAATCTGTTCAGCTACCAACCAAGAAGAATATAAGAACAAGAGAGAGAGAGATAAATGGGAGAGTTACGTGATTACCAAGGAAATCGATGATGAGACGGCCATCAGAAAATCTTCCAGTTGGGTAATGAAAGAAGGTTTCTCCATTTGGAGGGTTTAAGACTGCATATATTGAGGGTGATAGGTCTTCAGTGTCATAGTTTAAGTTTCCGGTGTCGGCAATGGAATCTCCGAAGCTGTATATTGCAGTGTAGCACTTGCTTGAACTACCAGACGATGATAATGCGGTGCACATATGAACAAGAGCGGCTATTGATAGAAACCAAACCCAACAAGAAGAAGAAGAAGAAGAAGAAACAGCAGGCTTAGCCATGTCTTCACTCTTGAGATGATTCTCTCTGCCTCTCACTTGCTACTTCTTACATTTAGTAAGCACGTTTTAGGACCAAAACAATATATAATGATATCAGTAATGGTATTGTTTCTCAATAGTTTTAGATAGGATTAAGCTGTCAACATTTCGATACCAAATAAAACTAAACAAAGTGTAAACTACCGCAGCATTATTGGATTGGAACTGTGAACAGAGCAAAGCATACAAAATTACAAATAATTAACACCTGTCTTTGTGATGAACTGATGATGAAGGTGATAAGTGCCATATTAGGCAAATCATGGAGTACGGTGCTCCAAGGGTTGTTGGTGCCATCAGCTCAACTACAATGACTTTTCGTAAAAGGCTACCTCACATATATAGGATTAGGATTATATATTTATATGTAACTCTTTAATCTCATACAAATTCAATCATTACTTTATAACCATCATACGAAAAAGAATCTCATTCTAATTATTAGTATATTCCTCCCAAGTAATTAATCACTTGCTTGCGTGGGAACATTTTTCATGATACCATAATATAATACACATACCATTTAGTAACACGTTAAAATGTAAATATTAGCACAGAAAAATGTAAATATTTATGCTAATATTTATATTTTTCTATATTGCTAAATGATGTGCACATAGATTTATTCTTATACATATATGATATCTGTGAATCACATGAAATAATAAGTTTAGGATGAGTGTATGGTCCATTTAATAAAGCTTTAGCAATCCAGCTATATGCTGCTTCTGTTAAATGAATACTATCCCATGAAATATATTCAGATGGATCTTCGCAAGCAATCACCAATGGACTTCCGCAACAGTGACGAGGAGGCCAGAGAGCAGAGATGACAGTGGCAATGAGGTGGTGGCGTGCAATGACGACGAGGCAGCGGCAAGTAGACAGTAGACGCGGCGAGCTAAGACGACTTGGTGGTCAGGCGAGGAGTCAAGGACGACGAGGCGGCCGTGAGTGGGATGTTGACGGATTTGCAACAAGGGAGGAAGGGTTGGTCACGAATTGGTGACGACGACAAGCTGGGAACGACCAGTGGGTGGCGGCGCCAACGCAGAGACTGGTTGAAGAGAGAGGAGACGACACATAGATGGGAGTTAGGTTCGGGTTTGGAAGCTTGGTCTTTTTGGAGGCGTGCGTTAATACGAGGGGTTAGAGTGAAATTGTAAAAATAGTCATTAGGGTATTGAGTAATTAAAAGAAAAAAATTTAGGGGTTAGAATGGAATTGTAAAAAATTTGAGAGCAAAATATTAATAAAAATAAAGGTAAAATAGTAAAAATATTATTTTAAACATAAATGATATTTTTGGATCCATTTTAATAACAAAAAAGGGGTTGTGATTAATTTAATTTTGACATTAAATTTTTGTGACTAAAAATATAATTATCTCTTTTTTTTACTAAGGGCCTTAAATTTGGATTGATTTATGCATAAACGAAAAACATTATTACTGTTTTTTTTTAAAAAAAATAAAAATAAATAACATCTCTTACCATTTTATTTGAACTAGTTTTATTTTTTTTTGATTTTTTTTCTCAAAAAATACTTAAAAGGTATTATTTCTTAATTATCTATATACTATTCAAGTATACAACAACTTATGTTAAAAAGAAAAAGCTCTACTAAAAAAATATAGTGGTTTCATTAGAACTCAATTATTCAGATGCGCCTTGGAAAACACTTATTAGGAAACAGAACAGACACATTATTCATGCAAAAACTACTTGTAGAAGGACTTGTATAATTTCTGTCTACATATTAAATATATCATCACATGTCTGAATCACAAGAGACCCTAATTTTAGGGTTAGTAAATGGTCCTTGTAGTAAATCTTTGGCAATCCATTTATATGCTACCTCAGTTAAGTGTATACCATCCCAAGATATGTACTGGGATGGATCATTACAAGTAATCACCCCTGGTTCTCCACAGTTCTTCTCCGGTACATTGCGATTGTTTGCATTCCCAAGTGGACAGCAAGAATCTAGAATCGATTTTGTGAATCCTACAATATATAGCACAGACAGATTATTTCAGATCTATCTAATTTTCACTTTATTTATAATTGCATACATATGGATATAAAAAATTATGATCAGAAAAAAAGAAAAAGAAGAGGAGTTAGATACCAAATTGTCTTGGAGATTGATATAATTGCAGGGAAGCATGATAATAATCAGCATAGATGATATTCACACCGGGATGAAGCTCTTGAAGCCGATTTAGTTCAGCAAGAAGTTGCTTGTTATAGTAGTCAGCAAAATTGTTGAAGGACTTCAAACAACCACTTTCAGCATAATCATCCAAATCTCTGTTTGGGAATTTTTTCAAATAGAAATAGTTGCATCCAATAGCAAAATTTCCGGGAACCAGGAGGGTTTGAGCCCCCAAATCAATCAATTTCTGAAATTCATAACATAAAATCACCAAAGTTCAGGTATATATGGCTTATGATGCAAAATGAACAACAGAATCTATTCAATCTCAATGAAGTCATACCAGTTATATACATATCAGTAAACGAAAAATAAACAGTAACAGAGAAAAAGCAGAGAAAATTATTAAAATGTATTAATACTTCTAAAACACTTACATTGATAGCCCAGGAGATTTTATTAATCACAAGTGGTACATATGTTCTGGCTTCTTCTATAGTCTTGCCTAATTGAAAAAGATAGTTGAAATCATTGCCACCAATCTCTCCAACAACAAACAAAGACCTTCCAAGAACTTCTTTACACCCTGAAAAATTAGAGGAAAATCCATAAGTTCCATTGTGTTCCTTATAAAGTTCAGTCCACATTGCAGCAATTGGATCATTACCTGAAGAAGAGTTATAACAGATAGAAGGAAGCAACTCCATGAAGCAATCTAACTGGACCCCCATAGAATAGTTGGTGGGAACAACAACATCATAGATACCTTTCTCAATAAAGAAGCTAATATCCAAAGCAGTGGCACCTCCAAATGCAAAGTTGACTCCCTCCAGTGAGTTCCAATCTTTTATCTTCCCATTCTTGATTCCCAGGTAAGGTTTCAGCAATGGAACCCCAATCTGTTCAGCTACCAACAAAGAAGAATATAAGAACAAGAGAGAGAGAGATAAAGGAGGGTTATGTTATTATTACCAAGGAAATCGATGATGAGACGGCCATCAGAAAATCTTCCAGTTGGGTGATGAAAGAAGGTTTCTCCATATGGAGGGTTTCTGACCGTATATATTGAGGGTGATATGTATTCAGTGTCATAGTATATGTTTCCGGTGTCGGCAATGGAATCTCCGAAGCTGTATATTGCAGTGTAGCTCCTGCTTGAACTACTAGACGATGATAATGCAGTGCACATATGAATAAGAGCCGCTACTGATAGAAACCAAACCCATGAAGAAGAAGAAGAAGAAGGCTTAGCCATGCCTATTCTGCTATCAAGTCAATGGATCTGTCTTCACTCTTGAGAATGATGACCCTCTCTTCCTAGCTAGCTACTTCTTACATTATTTTTCTAACCTGTTTATTCGGATTATTCTATATTTATAGGAAGCACGTTTTCGTTTTTAATTACTACCAAAACAATATATAATATATTCTACTCAGTTTTGTCTGCCAGACGCTCCGCAATTCACATGGTGAAAATAAAAAAGTATTGAAATAATGTTTCTTAACATTTCGATATCAATAAAGCTAAACGAAGTGTATACTACCGAAGCATTATTGGATTGGAACTGTGAACAGAGCAAAGCATAAAAAAAACACCTGTCTTTGTGATGATGAAGGTGCTAAGTGCCATAGGCCATAATAATAATAAGTTTAGGATGAGTTTATGGTCTGTTTAATAAACCTTTAGCAATAATCCAGCTATATGCTGCTTCTGTTAAATGCACGCTATCCCATGAAATATATTGAGATGCATCTTGCAAGCAATCACCAGTGGACTTAAGCAAGGGACTGTTGCATTATATCTCATTTCAACAATTTTATTTGCACATCAAAATCGACAACAATTTTATACATAAATACATGTGTAATTTTATCATTTTTAATTTATATTTTATATTTTAATGTGTATTATATATAATTTTGGTATGCAAAAGCATAACCCATCACGTTTTCATTACAAATAATATATTATTGTACTCATTTTCCACATTGTAGTAATATAACTACAAATTCTGTTGTAGGGATATTTTACAGGACATACAAGTTGCATCCAATAGTAGTATTATGGAACATCATCAATTTTTTAGGTGTCTAAGCACCTTGGTAGTTGGTAAGACTAAGACAATATAATATAATAATAATTTTTGTCTCCGTCATGCTCTCCTCACTCCACAGACCACTACCACAGTGTTGACATGTTGATATTAATAGAATTAAATAAATGAAGCTTAAACGTAACAACAAAAGCATTATTAATATTGGATTGGAAGTTGGATCAGCAAAGCATACAAATAACACATGGCTTTGTAACGATGAAGCTAAGGTGCTAACTGCTAAGAGTCATCAACTCACTGTTAAAGTGCTTAAGCACTTGCTTCTTGCTAGGAAACAGAACAGACACATACATGATGCATGCTAAAACTACTAGTAGAAGGACTTGTATCATGACATGTCTGAACCACATGAGGCCCTAATTTTAGGGTTAGTAAATGGTCCTTGTAGTAAACCTTTGGCAATCCATTTATATGCTGCTTCAGTTAAGTGCATACCATCCCAAGATATGTACTGAGATGGATCATTACAGGTAATCAACCCCGGTGTTCCACAATGCTTCAACGGTACATTGTGATTGTTTGCATTCCCAAGTGGACAACAAGAATCTCGAATCGATTTTGTGAATCCTGCAATATATAGCACAAACATATCAGGATTTAACCTTATGATCCTCCATTCCAGATGTACCTAGTTTGCACTTAATTCATAATTGCTTAATATCATCATCGATGCATACAAAAATATATGATATGTGCAGAAAAAAAGAGTTATGTACCAAATTTTCTAGGAGATTGATATAATTGCAGGGAAGAATGATAATAATCTGCATATATGATATTCACATCAGGATGAAGTTCTCGAAGCCGATTTAGTTCAGCAAGAAGTTGCTTGTTATAGTAGTCAGCAAAATTGTTAAAGGACTTCAAACAACCACTTTCATCATAATCCTCCAAATCTCTGCCGGGAAAAAATTTCAAATAGAAAGTGTTGCATCCAATAGCAAAATTTCCGGGAACCACCAGAGTTCGAGCTCCCAAATCAATCAATTTCTGACAATCATAAAATAAACTCATCAAAGTTCAGGTATATAGTGACCAAAATATAAACAAAAATTATTCAAATGTGTTAATACTTCTAAAACTGTTACATTGATAACCCAGGAGATTTTATTAATCACAAGTGGTACATATGTTCTGGCTTCTTCTATAGTCTTGCCTAATTGAAAAAGATAGTTGAAATCATTGCCACCAATCTCTCCAACAACAAACAAAGACCTTCCGAGAACTTTTTACACCCTGCAAAATTAGAGGACAATCCATAAGTTCCATTTTGTTCCTTATAAAAAGTTTCTGCCAGAACGGGACAATTGGATCATTACCTGAAGAAGAGTTATTACAAATAGAAGGAAGCAAGTCCATGAACCAATCAAACTGGACCCCCAGAGAATAGTTTGTGGGAACAACAACCTCATAGATACCCTTCTCCAGAAAGAAGCTAATATCCAAAGCAGTGGCACTTCCAATGGCAAAGTTGACTCCCTCCAATGAGTTCCAATCTTTTATCTTCCCATTCTTGATTCCCAGGTAAGGTTTCAACAATGGAACCCCAATATGCTCAGCTATACCAACAAATAATGAAGAATATAAGAACAAGAAAGAAAAAACGGGGAGAGAGAAGGTACCAAGGAATTACCAAGGAAATCAATGATGATACGGCCATCAGAAAATCTTCCAGTTGGGTGATGAAAGAAGGTCTCTCCATATGGAGGGTTTAAGGCCGTGTATACTGAGGGTGATAGATCTTCTTCAGTGTCATAGTATAAGTTTCCGGTGTCGGCAATGGAATCTCCGAAGCTGTAAATTGCAGTGTAGCACCGGCTTGATGATAATACGGTGCGCATATGAATAAGAGTGGCTACTGATAGAAACCAAACCCAACAAGAAGAAGAAGAAGGCGGCTTAGCCATGCTTATTCTGCTATCAAGTGAACGGATCTGTCTTCACTACTCTTGAGATCACCCTCTCATCACTTGCTAGTTCTTAATAATCAGTTAATCCGACTTGTTACATTATTTTTCTATATTGCTTAGCTTATTCCGATTATTCTACATTTATGAAGCACGTTTTTACTACTACCAAGGTCCATTTAATAAACCTTAGCTTTAGCAATCCAACTATATGCTACTTTTGTTAAATGAATACTATCCCATAAAATATATTCAGATGGATCTTCGC
>JASCZI010211621.1:68840-83054 GCA_036250425.1 Stylosanthes scabra | reverse complement strand
TACCTATGCCGCGGGAACATGCCAAGTTATTGGGTAACACCAATGACTCGTACCCAATAACTCGGCATGTTCCCGCGGCATTAGGTACGCAACATAAAAAAATAACTACACATATATTTATTTAATTTGGTAAATAATATATAAAAAATATTTATTAATAAAAAAAACCAAAAAAAATATTATAAAGAAAAAAATAAAATAGGTCATTTATATTTCATTTTTGTTCGCATTATTTACTAAAAGAGATAAAATTTATTCAAAATTTTATAATAAAATTATTAATACAGATAAAAATAAAATTTGACCAATAATTTAATTATAAATATTTAATTTATATATAATATTTATTTATAAATAAAGTAAACCACAAAAAATATCATAAAATCTGTTTAAAGTTTAAACCGAGAAAAAGTAAAGATTCTATAAGCCAAAACCGTTTTATGTTTTTTTTGGTGACCAAATCGTTTTATGTGATACTTTTCCTTTTTTATTTTACCAATTTTCTTAATCCAAATAATTAAACTGATCACAGAAATACCAGTTATAGTACCTATTATCCAAAGAGAAATCCTTCCGATAGTATCGGCCATTTGCATTTTGGGTGATTATTGCAAATTGGGGCAAGTGGATGTCACGCGCGAAAGGTAGAAGGTAATGAAACGCAGCGTTTAAAGTTAAGAATAGAGATTGGATTTTCCGTTTTCCTTATTACATCGTACGGCGTTCGTTGTTCCTCCCTCCCACCCTCCGTCGCCGTTGCCACCGCCGAAAAGGGTTTTGTACCCTGCACCGATTTGAATCCTCCGTTCCTTCTCACTCGCGCTTTCCAAATTCACCCTCCATTCACGCAGATTCGCACCATATCCCTGTTCCTTTCGAGGTAATTTCTCTCCTCTTCGGAATCTTAACCTCTTTTACCTGATAATTCTGTTTTGACTTTAACTAAAGCTACACCCTTTTTTCATTCTAACCATGTCTCTGTCCTTGCGAAATATTACATGTTTTTCGTTTTTCATTTTTTTATATACAAAATTCAAATTTATAAGTTTTGTTGTGTTCTTAATTAGCTCTTTAATTTGTTCTGCAAGTATTTGGTGACCCTTGAGATGCATAAATTTTGCGTAATTTGTAGTCTGGTGAATTAAAAAACCTAAATTTGATGTTGATTGGCTTTGGAACAGAGTGTGGTTTTGTTAGAGGATGAAGCGGAAGCGTGGGCATAAAAAGGGGAAGGGAAAAAGCAGTAGCAAGCATGTAGTGAGTGGTAGTGAGAACCAAAATAAGGAAGAAACGTCTCCTTTGGAGGATTATGGCACTAATAATGATAATGATAATGATGATAATAAGGATGATAACTCTGGAATGGAGGTTGACACTCCTTCCTCAACTGGGACAGATCAGCAGCATTACAATGTGGCCTGCATTAATCCTGACGGCTCCATTGATAAGGCTGTGGGGAAGCCGCTCGGGGTTGGGCGCGTTAAAGTGAAGCTCAAGACTCCAAAGATGTTGGACTCCCATTCCCAACACACGTCTTCGGATGCTCCCACGCACAGTGACACGGATAAGAGTAGCCAGCAGCATGGCTTTGACAAACAAGCTGTCAGTGCTGATAGGATGGAGGACAGTGCAAATTCGTTGCCTGATATGAAATCTACTGCTCCATCAAAGAGGCCTACTACAGCTAGCATCAAAATTAAGTCATCCAAGGCCTTGGCAAATGCTGACCACACAGTTTCCAGTGAGAGTAATAATCCGAAAGAAAGAAATCTCCGATATAATAAGCAGGAATTGGATGCTTCCTTAGTTGTATGTTCAAGCTTTTTAGATTTGTTTTCCTACGTCTTATTGTTCTAATTTGCCATTGCCTCTGAGAACTTTCTTTTTTAAATTGGTTTCTTCTGCACAGGTAATAAGGAAGGTAATGAAAATGGATGCTGCCGAACCCTTCAATGTTCCTGTTAACCCTGAAGCTCTGGGAATTCCTGTAAGTACATTTTTTTTTGGGATAAAAATTCCTGTTTGTATAACTATGTTAGCAACATTAGACGTGCTTTCAGATGTTGGTTAACATTTGCTTCCTTTTTCTTGATCTTAAACGCTCAAGCATATAATCTATGATATTTGTTCTTCCCAGGAAACTAATTTGATTGGTAGTAAAACTGGAACCAAAATGTTATCTTTTGCACCCCCAAACATTTGTGATTAGTTGATTTCAGGTGTCTAACGTCATAATGCTTTTTGGAACCAGGACTATTTTGATATCATTGACACTCCAATGGATTTTGGAACTATATGCAGCAATCTTGAAAAGGGCGATAAGTACATGAATTCAGAGGATGTTTATAAGGATGTTCAATACATTTGGGACAATTGTTACAAGTATAATAATAAGGGTGACTATATCTTGGATCTTATGAGGCGAGTGAAGAAGAATTTTATGAAGTACTGGAGTGCAGCTGGGTTATATTGTGAACACTCAAAAGGGAGTAAGGGTGAGACTTCCGTTTACCACTCCATTTTTTAACTCTATTGTGAAAAGGATAGATATCAACCATGTAGTGAGTAATTCTTGACCACTATTTTCTTTCCTGTTTTAAATATTCTTGTTATACGGTATATGAACTTGATTAGGTGCGTTTGTTTTTCTTTGCCTTTTAGTCTGCAAGATTCCCTTACTTTTGTTTCTGAGGTCATCCTCAGGGTGAGAGATGGTTCAATAACAATAAGTGACAGATGCTAAAATATTTAAAAGTGGGAAGTTTATCATTAAGCTATACGGTTTTCTGAGATTTTATTTTCACAATCATACTCCTTTTTCATTTCGTGAAAGATGCTAGACCATGCTCTTTTGATAGCAATTTGAGCATATTCTTCTAATGAGCAGGAGCAGAGGATGCTGCACTATCTGGCGATGGAAAAGGAGCAAAGGGCGGTCAAGCAAAGCAGAAGTCAAAAAAACGTCATGGGTGAGTACACTCCCAGCTGCGATGTTAGAATTCCTTATGTGGGTATAATAGCTGTTATAATGGAGATTGATTGAAAGTTGATATCACTTATTCTTAAATTGAATTAAATCTATTGTTAATTATTTGTTTTTGTATCAATATACCATTTTACATATAAATTACAGAATCGTATCTTTGTCTCCGGAAGTTTGATACATGGTTGATAGTGTAATTTTCTAAAAAAAATGAATGGTTAATCTTAAGAACAGGATTAGAGAACCTTTGATTACTCTAGGGAATTACATGTAGTTCAACATAATTTCTATTGAAGGTATATATAACACAGTACATTTTTAAACTCGGTTCTTCCTATTTCTACAATACATATAATATCATACATTATTAGTTTGTGACAGCATTGCATTGTAAATTCATATTGATGGTGATGCTATTATACTTAAAGCTTTATCTAATTTTGCAGAAGACACCATAAACATGATTGTTTATGTGCCATTTGTGTGCTAAAGCGCCGAAGGAGGGAACGGGAGGAGAATGCCCGACTTGCTAAAGCAAACTTTGGATCTAGTGGTGATAAGCTTGCTAAAGAATTTAAGCAAGAGGTATGGTAATGGATCATCGCTTACATCTTATCCTTTTAATGTCATGCAAGGAAATTTGCATGGGGGTTCTAGGGGTGTGACTGCATCGCTGTGGTAAAATTTGTGACTTAAGGTGGTTTTTATTGCAACTGATCGTACATTTCCTTTTTTTCCCCTCTTTTCTACAATTCTCCATGGTTATTATAAACTAAATTAATTATAACAGTACATAAATGAATCTAATTGGAATGGCTTTTTTATATGTCTTCCTTATGCTATATTGTATTCCAAAATCTAAATAACACAGAATGTTTTCGTTTAGCGGCATGACGGTAATACTCTCCCATTTGGTTCTTGTTACATAGTGAACATTAAATAGGATTAAAAGGACATGGACTAAAGAAATCCTAGTACATACTTTAATCCTCTTTTACCATGCAAACTAGTATTGACCATCACATAATATACGTAGACTTGAAACTTTTTCTTGGTTTTCAGGAATCAATGCTTGTAGAAAGCCCTGGTGGTGAGGATTCATCATCAAATATGGATTCACTTGGCACCGATGGAGATGCTGAAGATGACAAAGGAGAGGTAGCAAAAATGGATGTTAGTGAGAAGCGGCACAGCCCTTCCAAGGGAAAGCAAGAAGACAATGACGGAGATGATGAAGATGACAATGATGAAGACCACGACCAGGAGGAAGGGGAAGAAGAGGAAGACGGAGATGAAGAAGACGAGGGGGAGATCGAAACGGACAACCAGAAGAGACAGATGGATGAAGCTTTGAATCAGTCCCAGTATGGAGGAAGTTTGGTCGAGAAATCTAATGTTGGAGATGCAACCATTCTTCGTGATGAATATGCAGCAACCCGGCAAGAAGGACAAGCTGCAGTAGTCCAGCGACAGAAGCACAAGGTATTTCAAGTATTTCAATCAATCTTTGATTTAGGAAACAATAGCGTTTGCATAAACTTCAATTATGCATGTAACAGCGACGCGGAAGTCTGTTGCATTTTGTTAGTCGTAGCAGCTGTCATAACTGCAGGATTTACTAAACAGTTTAGTCTGTTTGTAGGAATCTCGAGATAAACATCAGAAAGCTCAGCTGCTTGAGAGCTTATATGTTGAAAACCCCAAGCTTTCAAGTTTATGTGGTATTCTCTTCCCCAACAATACTCAATCTGTCTGGAGTGGACCACATTCATTAGTACAGCGTCAGAATCCAACTCGCACTACTTCACTTCATGCAGCAATTCGGACTTTGATGGACTAGCTTTTTTTATTTATTTATTTTTAAATTGATTCACTTCTTGCTAGCTTCCATTCCAAAATGATAATAGTTTTAGTTGATGTGAAGTGTTGCTAAATTTAAACTAGATTTTGTAGCTTTGCCTTGTATCTCGGTTTTTAGTGTTAGGTAGGGGTAGGGCACCACACCATGATACTCTACTGTAACGTCATTCTCATTTCTGATTTCTGGTTTTCCCTTGTGACCCTACTTGTGTATAAATCTGAGTTAGGTTCAAAGTTTTTGAAGAATTTTATAGCTAATATATATATTTCTGCACTAATGATTTTGTTGAAGAGTGTAATTTCAAGGGTTTAGAGATGAAATTTTATGGCAATCTCATGCATACACCAGTCAAAACTTTAAAGGAACTCAAAATTGATTTTTCTTTTTCCTTCACAAAATCCAGAAAACACCAAAATGAAAATATAAAATAAAAATGCAAACTGAACGCATTCTAAGTGTCTGTGACTCGGCATCAATTACACAGAAATAACCAACAAAACTGAGTAATCTCTTGTATGAAAGAATTTGTGCTTGCTTGACAAAACTGAGTAATCTCATTTATTTCTACTGGTAAAACCATTACAAACAGAAAACGGCCACATTACACTTTCATTATCAATCAACGTTGTTGGTGAAATTAAAGATATCAGAAGGTAAAACAATTGACTAATTGTCTGGGTATACAGTAAAATGAAAAAGCCTAATCCACCAACATATCAAAATCTCCTAATTCCTAAATGGCACATTTAAACAGAGAGAAGCATTGGTTAGACAGACATCTGTATCCATGGCATGATCATCACTTAATTAGGCAGATCATATTTCACTTCACCTAGGTATAGACCACATGCCGGGGCCATTGGACTTGTGGCTGTAATAGTCTTGGCATTCAAGATTCTTTCAACTGAAACGGAGCATCATTTGAAACATGTTAGACAAGTCACGCTACAAAAAAGGATCAAATAGTACATTATCTTATTATTGAAGACAATTGAATAGAAATGAAGGATATTTTTACCATCTGGAATTGTTAAGTTTCCAGTTCCAACAGCTTTGAGAACACCAACAAGTAGTCTAACCTGAAATGCATTAACAATTGGATTCATACCAAAACAGATTGTGACTGTGGAAAAGGAACTTAAAAGAGAAGATATCCAACCTGATGGTAAAGAAAAGAGCGTGCACGTGCTGTTACCACCAAGCAACGATGCTGCCTCCTTTTGCCAAATCCTATATTTTCAGTTGATGTCGTTCCTTTATCAATGCTTACGCTAGAGCTAGGAGGAGGAGACTCAGTTTCAGAGTTGCTGTGGCAGCCATGAAGATCCTGATTATGTCGTTCTCTATCCATTGTAGATGGAAAATTCGGACTTGGAATTACCTCGCAGACGCTGAGTTCCTCTAAAGTTCTGACTGGTGATGTTGCCTGGGTAGGGAAATTTTATTTTATGGATAGTTCAGATAGAGTTAACATGATATGATCATAGAATTGGCATTTGACTAAACCAGAATCCTATTGACTGAATCTCACCACCATAATCCCTCAAAGGAATAAAGAGAGCAAACTGCCAACAGCATTCCATTTCAGAAGAAACTAAAACTATTGATTGTTTTGAACTATAATTTCTGAATTGCTATTTAGAAATTGGAGAGAAGAAGCAACCTGACACCCGGCAGCCCTGAAGGAACTAAAATCATGGCGTCCGACAAGAACTTTGCAGGCTTCCTGCATGCATAATAGTATTAATAGAATCTTCTCTCTTTAACAGGAATTCCAAGTGCACAATAATCTAGCAAATATAGGGAAAATATGGGCTAACTAACTCGCATAGCTACAAGGTTAAGCTCTTCCGGAACATGCCATGCTCGATCTTTCTCAAAGGTTGATACAGGCTCTGGCCCCGACAGCAAGCGATAAAAATATCTGAATGGAAGTTCCAAATAAATCCCAATTACCACAAATTATGATAAACACCACTCTATGGCAAATTGGCAATGCCTATTCGGTTTCATAAAATCTAAGGTCAACTATCTGATGCTATACTTAACTGTCACTACTCACTACTCACTGTTATATAAAATCAACTAAAACTTCATAGATCTTTCTGACAGAATAACGAAAACAAATCAAAGAGAGCACTACAAAACTAGTAAGTAATGTATGTATAATTCAAATGTTATTTCCCAAGTACTCACGTGCGCTCTTTTGCATTGAATCTGGCATGAAAATCAGGTGGAATGCATCTGACATCAATAACCATCAAGTCGCTGTCATTCCTCTAAAGAAAAAAGAACCCAACTATGAGTACAATGAATAAGAATCCACATGGATGGAAAGTTAGCACAAAAGCGAGATGCACAAGAAGGAACCTGCAAGAAATGGTTGACAGCTCGTCGAACCACGGAAGGTTCGTGAGGCGGTAACTGTAATTTGAAACAAGAAGGAATAAGCATCTCCAATGGAGTGTCTTTTAGTATCATTTTAAACCTCTAAAGTAACTAAACTAATGCATTATGTGAGACTCACAATGAAATTGAATTAAAAATAGGTATTGAAGATGCTCTAGGGTTACAAACATTGAAGAGTAGTGAATAGGAATGGATTCGAATATGGATACCACTTCACCAGGCCTCCGTTTGCTGGTGCGTTGAATATCAACATGACAAACATTCGACAAGGCATGTACACCTGCGTCCTGCATTTCGAACACAATTAAATTGAATGTGATAAATAGGGTGAGTGAGCGAGTGAAGTGATACTCACGGTTCGGCTTGAACAGGAAACAGTAACTGGCTGGCCGATGAATTTGGAGAAAGCTTGCTCAAGAACACCGACGACGGTTCGGCAAGAGAGTTGCTTCTGTGAACCGGAGAAGTGAGTGCCGA
The DNA here is from genome assembly GCA_036250425.1 of Stylosanthes scabra. Lineage (NCBI taxonomy): Eukaryota > Viridiplantae > Streptophyta > Magnoliopsida > Fabales > Fabaceae > Stylosanthes > Stylosanthes scabra. The sequence continues at coordinate 75,324 of JASCZI010211621.1, read as the reverse complement.
TATACTCGATGGCAAACAAATAGCGTTGGATCCCAGCAGAAGAATTCTTTTGACTCATTTCTTGCTCTTGATGATGATTATGGGGTTTTGATATCTTAGACGGCCTATTATTGATATTATCGTTGTCAGCGTCGCTACAATCTTCAGATTCTTCAAGCGTGTGCTTCAAATTGTTTGTCATCGGGATTTGGGAAACAAAACTAGAAAGGAGGGTTTTATTTGATTTTGATTTAGGCGTTGCTGCTGCTTTGCCTCTAATTGCTAAGGAACACCGGGCACATACACAACACCGTACCAATACTTCATGCATCCGGCATCCCATTGCTTCTATTAATTTCAAAAAAAATATTTTTATTTCGACACTAAAATCAGTGACCAAATCAATTATTCATATATTTCAATGTGTATTATACACTAGTGACTAATTTTAATGTACACCTAACATTGCTCTTTTGAAAAATTAGCGTATTTAGCCCATGCTTAGCACGGACATAACAGTACAAAAAATTAATTATCATCTAATGTATTCATGAAAAGTATTTTACATGATTTATGATTTATAATAATTCCATAATTTTAACTATTTATTTTAATTTATATATATTTTAAAATTATTTTATAATTAAAATTATTAAATGATGATATATTCTGAATCACTTGAAATGTTTTTTGAAGTAAATATAAATCACTTAAAACCTGATTGATGGTCTTCGTTCAATTTAATGAAACCGTGAAAACTTTATATATTGACTCCAAATTAAATTTATTTTATTTATAAACTGCACCCCCAAATTGGGGTAATAACATTGTTTTTCAGTGTTTCTCTGTCTTACTCAATCATCAAACGTCCCAAAACTAAAACGGAAATAGAATAAGGCTGGCTTTAATGGAGTTTTTCAAAAATTGACAAAGAACTGCAAGACAAATAAGTTTTTCATGATTGATTTAAAAATAAAAAAATAATTAGATATTAAACAAACATTCAAAAAAATTAGAAACATACTTTCATAATGTCTTTTGATAACGTTATTGAAAATAAAGTTTTTTTTTTTTTGGAATTTGCTAAAATTTATAAAGCAATTTTTTTAAAAAAGTATTAAGCAAAAATTTATAGATCGAATGTTAGTATGTTACTCCAATTTTTTTGTGTACAGCTTCTAAATAGTTATCTAAATTTTTTGAAAAAAAATCAGACTAAATTAACAAATTTTTGCTAAAAGCTAAAGTTTTTTCTATGTATTAAGTATAATAAAAACTTTTCGTATTTTAATAAGAATTTAATTTTGATATACTGTCGTTATAAAACTGTTTAAAACATACGTCTAATCTCGTAATATAAGATATTTTGTTATCCATCCGGTGATTGGTATACAAAACAATCTGTTAATTGATCATCCAAAATAACAGACGTGATTGCATAATTGTGTGAACATTCTATACCGTTAGTGTATTAAAATTAAATTATTTTAATAATTTTTTGAAACATTCGGAAAAAAAAAATTATTGTTTTTATTTGTAGGAGTTATTTTAGCAGAAATATGAAGTTTCATTACTATTTTATTTGCTTATCCTAAAAAAAAGTTATAGAATAAATATCTAATGTTATGACACTATCTAAATTTCTCAATATTCTTAAATTTTATATATTAAAATTAGAACATTTTAAGTCAGAGAGATAATTGTATAATATATTTAGTTAAATTAGCTAATTAGTAGAGTAGTAGCACGTGATTTGTTTGAACTTCAAAAAAGAAGGTAAGCATTTCACTTTTGAATTCTTATTATGTAATATAATTTTTTTTTTATATTTTACTAACATTACATAGAAATCCCTTCACTTGTAAACACACACAACTGAAATTTTAATTATAGGAGCCCCTATTTTATAAAAGTGCAATATCATTACAACAGAGTTATAAGTAAAGCAGAAAAAATTAAGATTTTACATGGAATTAAAATATAAATTAAAATAAATTAAAATGTAAAAACATAAAATATAGAAAGATTTAAATCGTAAAATTATTTGACTTAGTATAAATTATGTAAAATCGATTAACTCATTAAAAATCGTACTATCGAAACAACGGACACGACACAGGCAAAATAATACAAGGAGGGTATCAATCAGTCATTTTTGCATCTACAAGCTAAACCTTGCTACTCTAACTTACGAGAATAAAATACTATTACAACATCCACCAAAGATGGTGGTAACTAATTCAAACGGTACAAATGATAAGAGAAGAGCAACCATATTTAAGTGACTGTGATCCACATCAAAGCTTGTGAAGATGATGAATACTACCTTCATCAGTGCTTCGCTGGAAACTTGGGGCTATAAAACAGCTGCTGTCAGTCGATATGGTGGAATATTATCCATCGCTGTGTTGTTCTTGCTACAAATGTATATATAAGTGACAATCTGGGTCCTCCAGAATGAAATGTGGAGGGACTAAACCCTTTTCAATCATAGAGATAAGTATGACTTTCTAGATGAACTTGTACTCTCAGGCTTTTGAAATCCTAGTTTAGCTACAGGGATATAAAGATGTATGCATAAGAAGAGCACTAAATCAAATCTCCAAAGAAACATTATAAGAACAAAAATTGAAATATTAATTTACAATAAATCAGTTGAATACGTCTCTATATTTAATCCAATTGCCAAATTATATTTATCATTTAGGTAAAACATTTCCCAAAGAGCTTATCAGTTACCACTGCTTACTTAAGTATTCCATACATCAAGCCATAAAATTAAATGTGCTTATATGGACGATGCGGTTAACACACTTGCAACAAAAGCATAATATCAACTATTTGACTCTCATGTATAGAGCAAAACAGGAGGCAGTAAATAACCATAATATATAATAGTGATAGTGATAAAACGGAAGGAAAATCAGTGCTGGCTAGTGGATACCGTGTTATGGAGATGTGAAGAAAGAAACATTATAGCCAAGTACCGAGATATACTATCTTGCAAAAAAAGTAGTTAACTTTCAACCGTCTTGCTATATTATCCAAGATAAGGATAGAAACAGAAAAATACTCTTTGAAAAAATTAAATCCATTGTTAGTGAGTATTATGAAATTAAATACTTCAGCACAAATATCAGGGAAACTGTTCTGACTACAGTCTACAACCTACACACTTCTGCAAGCATCTGGGCAGCACTAATTGGAGCATCAGGACCACAGTAGAGTTCATAAAATAAAATGCGAGGATCAAAGCATGTGGATAAAGAAAATTATAAGCAGAGGTGGGTAAGCACCGTACCATCAATGAATCAAGAGTTTCTAGACCAAGAACCAACGGATTGCGATTGCAGATGTAAGATCAAGACACAAGTATAATTAGCACATGGATAACCAAGTAAGAGTGCGTTTCAATTGAGTTTTTCTCAGAGGAATTAGCATTTTCTTGGATGCTGGAATTGAAAAAAAGAAGAGGAGGAGGACAAATTTGCATTAATGGGCGCTGAGATGGACAAGAAGAAGAAAAGCAAGGAAGGATTAAAATGGGGTTTAAATTGAATTTCTCAGTGTAACAATTAACAACTTATGCAACCACACCATACAATCAATTTAAATTGGTGAAACAATTTAACTAAGCACATAACAACCAAATTCTGCATTCTTAATTAATCAATTAACATATCCAAAGAGCTAGAGAAAATAAAAAACAAAAAGAGAGAGAGCCAAATAGAAGGAAATAATAATAGAAGCAGCTAGTGAACCTGGAAGAGGCACAAAGGCTGGACACTGGGACCACATCACGCATGAGCAGAACATCAGCATATCCTCCAACAATTGAACTTGACTAAATCACATCCAACAATTGATTAATTAAAAAAGCCACATTCATTCATATATAATAATTAGGTCATACATAGTACACCAGTCAACATATCTATCTGGTTCCTTCTAAAAAACCTATTACCCAAAAAAAAAGAAGAAAGAAACAAAAGAAAAAAGCAAACATAGCACAACTACTTATACACAAACCAGTCGGTAGTTAGTGATCCTTAGATTCATCTAACCCACAAAACATAATCATACATAATTTCTATGAATCTTCTGTCGCAAACTTCACCCCATCATCAATTACCCATTGAAGATTCTTCCAAAAGAATGAAATTAAAAGGTCCACTTGCATATACACGCTTAGTCTTCGTATTTCCAGAACTATTTCAATTGACATTAGAAAAATACTTAGATGGCTTGGTAAAGCCTAGTTTCCTAAAAAATCCAAAGTAAGGTAATGCAAACAGACGTTAACAAACAAACTTCAGCTCCTAATATCGTAAAAATGATATTTCTTGAAGTCACATTACATTTTCATCATAAAAATAGATTCAATTGATAAAAAAAACAACAAAGTTCGGCTCCTAACATCATACATATCAACATTATATAAATTAGCTAATAAAATTATTTAAGTAATGATTCAATGTAGTTCATGTTCATCAGTGTACATAAATTGTTACGGACCAGCCCAACAAGGCCCAATCAATAGTACACATCCAACTTACTTGGCCCATAGATTCAAGAATCGAACTAAAAAAGGAAAGATTCGATAAGATCACAAAGAGATCCTTTCCGAATCTTAACCAACCGCTACTATATAAGCTAGGGGTAACACTCCTAAGGTACGCATTCTCTAAACCCTAACCTCCCATATTAGCTCTAGAATCTCATAATCCTAATTCTGGGATTCTAGTGTTATTCTACTCACCCATATCAACCACCTTAGCTTCTTCGGTGATCAGCCCTCGGACTCTTCCCATTGCTTCCCTAGCAAGGAACATTCTCTCTCACTCGTTCTCATTGTCTATTCCCTCTTACACTAAGGTCCATTGGATCATTGTTTGGTACTCCTGTGCTTAACATTGGCGCCGTCTGTGGGGATCTAGACCTTGGAACCGAGTTGTGAGACGAAAGCACCAATTCCGAACCGAAAGATGGTGGATATTCAACACGACAACGAAGGCGGTGATGAGAACCGCATACCTCTGTTCACCCCGGAGAAGGGAATGATCCCTCAAAACAAGAATATTCAACAGATGGAAGCTGCCCTGAAAGAACTCTTCGAGAGACAGACTCGGGAAGCAGAAATTGCTTTTGAAGCAATGAAAAGGGCGGAAGCCATGGCTACCAGGCAGCAAGCCTTGCTGGAGGAGGCTGAGAAGCGGGACCAAAAGTTGAAGCAAAAGCTCCAGAATAGGCTCTCCTTCATTGATGAGGACGAAGGGGTGGGTGACTCACGCTCTCGTACGTGGAAACCGTCGACTGTGGCCGGAAATCCACCCGCGAAGGAAAACGACAAACACCCATTCTCACTCGCAATTCTTTCGGAAGAGCTCCCCAAGAAATTCAAGTACCCGGTGGATATGGAGCCGTACGACGGAATCAGTGATCTGAAACATCACCTGGATGTCTTCGACAATAGGATGGTACTCCTAAATGCTTCGAACACGATAAAGTGCAAAGCCTTCACCGTAACCCTCAAAAAGGACGCGTTGACATGATTCAACTCTTTATCACCCGGAAGCATCAAAAGCTTCTCTGAGCTGTTTGAAAGTTTCCTAAAAAACTTCACCACTCGGAGAAAGTTTCCAAAGACATGTCTGAATCTCTACTCGATTGTGCAGAAGCCGGAAGAGTCTCTCTGGAATTACCTAGATCGCTTCAATGCTGAATGCACTCAAATTGAAGGGCTGCAATGTCAAGCAACCTTGATGACACTAGTTAAAGGCCTCCGAGAGGACACCCCGTTCCTGAAAAGCCTTACCAAAAGGTCACCCAAAACAATGGAAGAGATTCATGACAGATCTCACGAGTACCTACAATAAGAAGAAGGACAAACAACGGTCAAAACTGATCGCGACAAGAAGGAGACCAGTCGGAAGGATCTGCCGCGAGAAGACCGCAGCAGGCGGGAACAGCGCTTCGGTAAATCCTACTACAACCCCCTCAATGTCTCGCTAGCTACCTTCATTCATGAAGTGTCCCAAGTGAAAAGAATCCCTGCACCACGTGCAATCAAGAACTCTCACAGAGATGACCGGAATGCCTACTGCAAGTACCACAAGCAAAACGGTCATGACACGGAAGATTGTCGTGACCTCCTCGAGTTCGTCGAGCGAGGACTGAAGAAGGGAAAGTTCCGTGAATACACCAGAAGAAGTAATGATCGAGGCGATGATAAAAGGACAAGACAAAGGGTAAGCAGCCCAGATAAGTCTGCTGAACGAAAAGATGAACCCAAAGAGGGTGTGACTAGAAGAGAAATCAAGATGATCTCTGGCGGGCTGCCGGATGAAGGAAATCCACCATCCCGGAAAGCAGCCAAAAGGAGCAAACATTCATGCCTCGCTGTAGAGGTCATGCCAAGAGCACTACATGACAAACCACCTCCAAAAATCACATTCTCCTCGGAAAAAGATCGGAAGATGATACGCTCTGATCTCGGCAAGTGCAC
>JASCZI010211621.1:45506-59402 GCA_036250425.1 Stylosanthes scabra | reverse complement strand
GGTTGTGAAAGGGTTTGAACAGAAGAAAGGTATTGACTTTGAAGAGATTTTCTCACCGGTGGTGAAGATGTCCTCTATTCGAGTTGTGCTTGGGTTAGCAGCTAGCATGAATTTGGAGGTTGAGCAGCTTGATGTGAAGATTGCATTTCTTCATGGTGACATAGACAAAGAAATTTACATGGAGCAACCGGAGGGTTTCGCAGTTAAAGGAAAGGAGCAGCTTGTTTGCAAGTTGAAGAAAAGCTTATATAGGCTGAAGCAAGCTCCAAGACCAGTACACGAAGTTTGATTCCTTTATGGACCATCATGGATATAGTAAGACCTCTTCTGTCACCGTGTTTATGTCAAGAAATTCTCTTATGGTGATTTTATATTTCTCTTGCTTTATGTTGATGACATGTTGATTGTTGGTCATGACACAAAGAAGATTGAAAGTTTTAAGAAAGACTTGAGCAAATCATTTGCTATGAAGGATTTAGGTCCTGCAAAGAAGATTCTTGGCATGGGAATTACTCGTGACAGGAAAAATGGAAAACTGTGGTTATCGCAGCAGAAGTATATTGAGAAGGTTTTAGAGAGGTTTAGCATGGGTAATTCAAAACATGTGAGTACTCCACTTGCTAGTCATCTCAAGCTGAGCTCAAAGCAATGTCCTGCAAGTGAGAAAGAAAAAGAAGAAATGAAGAAGATTCCATATGCATCTGCAGTTAGCAGTTTGATGTATGCTATGGTTTGCACCAGGCCGGATATTTCTCATGCAGTTGGAGTTGTTAGCCGTTTTCTCTCTAATCCTGGCAAAAAACACTGGCAAGCAGTGAAGTGGATTCTCAGATACCTTAATGGTACTTCTAAAGTATGTTTATGCTTTGGGAGTGGTCAACCTATGTTGAATGGTTACACAGATGCAGATATGGCTAGGGATCTTGATTCAAAAAAGTCTACTTCTGGTTATATGATGCCTTTTACAAGGGGAGCTGTGTCTTGGCAATCCCGTCTTCAGAAATGTGTTGCCTTGTCTACAACAGAGGCTGAGTACATTGTTGTTGTTGAAGCTTCTAAGGAACTCTTGTGGATGAAGAAATTTCTACGGGAGTTCGGCATAGATCAAGAGAAGTTTGTGCTATTTTGTGACAGTTAGAGTGCTATCCATCTCAGCAAGAATCTGAAGTTTCATTCCAGATCAAAGCACATAGAAGTGAGATATCATTGGATACGTCAAGCGCTTTAGATGAAGGAGTATGCACTTGAGAAGATCCATACTAACGAAAATGGTATCTCGGGTTCTGTAAGCCCGGAAACACTAGACACGTATCTCGAATTTGCAGAACCCGAGATACGTGGTTAGTGTATTCCGGACTTGCAAATTAACTTTTTTCAATTTTACTCTTAAATTTACTTAAAAAAAACTCACCTCTATCCCTCCTTATCTATTTTGTCCCAACCCTATCTCCACCCTATGTCCCATCACCATCGCCACCAACACAACTCATATCCTACCATTGAAATTCAATGCACCACCACGCACTAACCACATTATGAAAATACTTTTTGATCCTCTAATCTACTACTAACACTCCCACATCATCATCAACCTCACTAACTGAAAATGTACCCGACCACCCCACCATAACCACTACTGCGGCTGTCATATAAAAATAACTCATCCACCCTACACCACCGTGGTTGCCATTATTCAATCTCATCGTAAACCTCACAAAGTTACTAAGACTAGCAACCTACCCTTCAATAACAACAACATCAACATCAACAACAACAACAACAAATATACCCATAAAAAAAGAAACTGACTTTATACCCATAAAAGATAAATTTTAATTAACAAAACTATCTAAATCCTAAAAACGTATTCAAAATTTCTAAATTAACCTTTAATCTAACACATGCGATGAAAGTTAAAGGAATAGAGTGATGTTTACCTTCATCGACCATGGACTCCATTTCGGCGTCGTTAGTCCACCGTCACCACCTCTGTCTTCCTCATGGTCAAGCTTCGTTAATGGTCTTTTTTTATGGAGAGGGTTAGGGCTTTTGTAATTAGAGAGAAGAAGAGATGCTATTTCTGTAAGAAAGAGGAAGAAGAGAATCGTTTTTATCTGCCAAAGTTTTGAAACGACGTTCTTTAACAAATTTTATTAGGGGCTAGGTTGATTCGGTTTGGATTTTTCATTTTCATGTTGTCACTTAACATCCACGTCAACCCGTCTAGTACAAACAATAGCCCAATTAATAGCAGCAACAACCCAAATGAAGAGTTGCAAGAGAAGGATGTTGGACCGAATGTAGTGACAGATCCAATATCGAAAAGAGTGAGAAAAACCCCAGCTTGGATAAAGGATTGTGAACCTTGATGAGTCGCAACACAGGGAATCAGGTTTGAGTGCTGAGAGCAAAGTTAGTTACAACAAACTGTGGGAATGCTTTTGTATATAGGGGAGGGTAATGCCTTTTGCAATTCAGCTTGAATATTGTATCCTTTATCATTTTGCTTTTATAACAGATATCCCTCATGTCCAGGGAACTATAATTTTCTCTTCTTATTATTCAACATATTTGATATCCAGTTTACTATTCCATTGGCCAAGTTAATTGTTCAATTGATTCTTCATTTTCTATTTCTTGTTTTGGTGTTGTTTTTGTTCTTGCTATGAATTGTAGGTGAAGGACCCTATTAGTTGGTGCTTTCATTAAGAGGTTTTGGAAGCATGGCGGAAGGAATCTGACTGATCCGATTGGAGGAACTCACGTTGTCGAACAAACAAGAAATCTCCACCTTGAACAGTGGCTTGGTGGAAGTTCATGCACGAATAGCTGAGACCCAATTGAATGTTCAAACATGAACTATTCTCTACGGTCCATTGAAAAATTGCTTCAAGAAAATTTGAAGATGAAACAAAAGGTTGGAGACGCTAGTTTTGTTGGCGATGATGCTCTTGAAAGAGGCGGTGGTTCGGTCACGCTTAGCCCAGGTGGTGGCGACCAACAATGGGCATGTATGCGACTTAATGTCCCTAACTTGCCAATGTTTGAAGGAGAAGGGGTGGAAAACTGGGTGTTTCATGCTCGCCAGTACTTAGAGACATTTGACATCCATGCGGAGCAGAGAATTAGGGTCCTCTCATTTCATCTAATAGGTGCTGCCTATGCTTGGTACCGGTGGGGGATAAACAACAACGTGAACTATACGTGGGAGACATTCTAGGAGGCAATGACACTCAGGTTCAGAAAGAGCATCTTCTATGACCCACGTATCGCCATTAAAGAGCTCAAGTAGTCCGGAACGGTAAATGTATACCATAGTCAATTTGAAGAATTGGAAAACCGAGTTAATGGCTTGAGTGAAGAGTGGATAATCTCACTCTTTGTAGCTGGACTCCAAGAACCATTGAAATGTGAGTTGCTCTTAGCCCAACCTAACTCATATATTCAGGTTGTATCCCTTGCTAAACTTCACGAACAAAAGAATGTTGTGATATTGGGCTTGGGCCGGAGCGGAAGCAAATATATAGCCCCACAAAATCCGACCCGATTTGTGCCCAATCGAACCCTCAATCCCATCTCCCTCGTGCAAAAGATGCAATTCATCTCCAATTCCAATTCATCTCCCACTGTAGTGAGTACCACCACTAGAGTTTCACCCACTTCAAATACCAACACCACCGACCTGCCATACAAGAAACTTACAAGTGTTGAAATTCGTGCGAAACGCGAGAAAGGGTTATGTTACTATTGTGACGAGGGATACAAACCGAGGCATCATTGCAAAAGCGTCTTATAAGTTATTGGTGGGATAAGAGGAACTTTGGGAGCTACTTCAAGGCGGTCCAGCCGAAGAGGATAAGGAATCTGATTTGGAACTTGAATATGGCGGTGAAAATGCATAGTAGCCCACACCTCACATTAGTTTGAATGTGTTGGAAGGTGAATTTCACCCAGAAACATTGTGAGTGAAGGGCACCCATGCTAGGAAGCATTAATGATCTTTATTGATGGTGGAAGCACTCACAATTTCATCAAAGAATCCATCGCAAGGAAGCTTAATCTCTCTTTAACCCCCACTCCAACATTGCAAGTAATGGTAGGAAATGGAGATTCCATTAACTGTGGGGCTAAATGCAAGGATATGTCGCTGCTAGTGCAAGGTTACAACTTCAAAGTGAATACATACGTATTAGACATTAAGGAGCTGTGGTGGTTTTGGGTGTCCAATGGATGATAAGGCTTGGCACCATCCGCATAAACTATATGGAGTTGTTTATGAAATTCAAGGATATGAGTAAGTGGGTCATCTTCAAGGGGAAAGTTTGTTGCGAGATGCAGAACTCAACTTTCGTGAATTACGCAAGCTTCAGGGTGGCAATCATATTGCTTCTCAATTTCAATTAGATGTAGTTGCATCAACTTTAGAACCCAAACCCGCAATCGAAGAGGAAGTTGGCCATCCTATCTTGGCTGAATTTACTGATGTTTTTGAAAAATCGAAGCAACTACCACCTCAGCGAGATGTCGATCATCCAATCCATCTTACACCAGGAGCAGCTCTAGTGAGCATTCGCCCTTACAAGTACCCTCAATTTCAAAAGGAAAAAATGGAAAGACTCGTTTCTGAGATGTTACAAGCTGGAGTCATCAGAGATAGTAGGAGTACTTTTTCTAGTCCTGTGTTGCTTGTGAAAAAGAAGGATGGGGGTGGAGATTTTGCGTCGATTATTGTGCCTTGAACATGATTACAGTAAAAGATATGTTTCCAATCCCTACTATTGATGAAATTCTTAATGAATTGAATAGTGTTGAATATTATTTCCAAAATTGATCTTAGGAGCGGTTACCATCAGATTCAAATGCATGAAGAAGATGTTGGGAAAACTGCTATCATAACTCATGGGTTAGTATGAATTCTTGGTGATGTTGTTCGGGCTTACTAATGCACCCTCCACTTTTAAGGCAACCATGAATAGAGTTTTTCATCCCTATCTTAGGAAATTTATAGCAATTTTTTTCGATGACATACCGGTGTACAGCCACACCGTGGTGAACATTTGCATCACCTAGCTCAAGCTTTGCAAACTCTATGAGAGAATCAATTCTACGCTACACGGTCCAAGCCTACCTTTTCCAACAACAAATTGAATAGTTGACGAATGTAATTTCGGGTGAAGGTAGATCCCACTAAAATTGAAGCAATTATGGCTTGGCTTGTACCCAAGACTCTGAAACAGTTGAGGGGGTTCTTGGGATTAACTGGGTATTACAGAAAATTTATTGCGCAATATGCCCAGCAAGTTTTTCCGTTAACAGAGTTACTTAAGAAAAATGTCTTTCATTGGAATCCTGCTGCAGATCAGGCTTTTCATCAACTGAAACAACAAATGATCTATACTCTTGTCTTGGCCCTTCCAGATTTTCCCCAAACTTTTGTAGTAGAAACAGATGATTTTAGCACGAGAATTGGAGTTGTTATGTCTCAAGGAGGACACCCTATTGCTTATTTTAGCTAGAAGTTGGGGTTGAGGCTAGCCCAAGCATTGGCTTATGTGCGCGAACTATACGCAGTAACTTAGGTCGTGGCGAAGTGGCGTCGCTACTTACTTGGGTGCAAGTTTTTAATTAAGACCGATCATCAAGGGTTGAGGGAGCTAATGACTCAAGTAACTCTTATGCCGGAACATCAGCACTATTTATCCAAACTGTTGGGATATGAGTTTGAGTCCAAGAAAATTCAACAAGGCAGCAGATGCTCTCTGTAGACAAAATAAATAGGAAACTCCGCTTCAACTCTAAGATTTTACTGCGGTTCAATCTTACATCTTACCCACCTTGTTGCAAGCTAATGGTGAAATGGAAGAGATACTTTCAATGCAAGAGAAAGTGAGGAATGGTGAAATTCCTTTAGAATATATGTTCAAAGATGGACTCATGCTTTACAACGGAAAAATCTGGGTTCCCTCTTTTGCTACTTTGCAGGAGACCCTTTTGCACTAGTACCATTCAGCCTGGATTGCTGGACACGGAGGTATCTTGAAAACCTATAAGGGCCTAGGTGAACTATTTTTTTGGCCGGGAATGCGCCACGATGTTGTCTGCTTTGTTAATCACTTTGTGGAGTGCCAATGCACAAAATATATCACTGCCAAACCACAAGGACTCTTGTAACCACTTCCAACATCGGCCAAAGCTTCGGATGATATTAGTATGGACATTATTACTAAGCTACCCAACTCCAATGGTTTTACTGCAATTCTTGTTGTTGATCGCTTCAATAAAACTATTAGAGTTGTACCCTTAAAGACGGGATTTACTGCTAAAGTAATTGCCCATAAATTCATCACTTCTGTAGTGCGCTATCATGGATTTCCAGCAACAATTGTCTCAGATAGGGACCTTCTTTTCCTGAGTCGCTTTTGGAAGGAATTGTTTCTTCATTGTGGCACAATACAGCACGACCTATCATCCACAGACCAATGGCCAAACCGAAGTGGTCAATAGGACACTGGAACAATACTTGCAAGTTTACTCATGCTCACCCAACTAAATGATATACTTATTTACATTGGGCTGAATTTTGTTACAATAATTCTTTCCATTCAACCATTAAGATGTCACCACATGAAGCTCTCTATGGCTTTTGTTGTCCGAATCTTACCAGGTTATATTAGTCATTCTGCTTCAATCCATGATGTGGATGATCTGCTACGGGTACGGGAGATTCTAGATTTAGAACTCCAATTTCGTCTCAAGCAAGCTCAAGAGCGAATGAAGCGCATGGCTAATTCTCAAAGGCATGAAAAGTCTTTTGAAGTGGGTGATCTAGTGCTATTGAAGCTTCATCCTTATCGCCAAGGTTCTATTATAGCGCGCAAAAATCCAAAGCTTAGTAAACGATTCTTGGAACTTTCAAGGTACTCCAAAAGATTGGTGTAGTGGCCTACAAGTTGGAATTGCATGAGGGAAGTGCCATACATCCAGTCTTTCATGTTTCTTTGTTGAAAGAGTTCAAAGGGAAATCACCTACAATTGTAAGTATTAGTGAGCTTCCAATTTCCCTTCCCTTTGAGCCGGTCGCTGTTGCAATTGTTGATAGTAGAACATTGCATTTGGAAGATGGTTCTCAAGAGGTGCAGGCCTTAGTATAGTAGTAGAGTGCGCCACGGGAAGAAGCCACTTGGGTCAGTTAGACTGAGCTGGTCCAAATGTATCCTGTAGAAGACCTTGAGGACAAGGTCATTGTTAGTAGGGCTGTGCAAAAAAAATCAGTTTTTGGATTTTAAACCCAATCCAAACCAGTCCATTTTTTTAAAAAAAAAAACCAGTTTTAAATAAAAATACAATCCAAACCAAATTCTATCAATTTTATAGTTTGGTTTTTAATCCAAACCATTTAAATAAGGTTAAATCCAAACTCAAATCCAAATCCAAACTCAAATCCAAAACCAAACTCCATTCACTAACATCCACAAACCTACTCACAGAGTCACAGCATTCTCCCGTGGAACCCTAATTTTCACTTCCATCCCCAATTTATCGAACCCTAATTCCATGATTGAACCCTGTCTCTCACTCAATCACTGACATTGGATCCGCCAAGAAGTTGCCTGAGAGTGAGCACCGTCGCCGTCGCTGCAAGAAGAAGAAGAACAAGGCACCGTCGCCGGATTCCACGAAATCAATGTTCGTCTCTTTCTGCTTCACATTCCGCTACTTTTCGTTTTTGAAGTGTTCCTTTTTATCTCATTACATTACTCTCTTTCCCCCTTTCCCTGCAGGTTTTGGTTCTGCAGAGCACTTACTAGGGTTTGAATGAAGGTACTTATTATTACTAATACTGAAATCAATGTCCTTTAAGTGAAGTTGCTATCTTTTTCTTCTATGTTCATCTCCCTATCTCTTTGTTTGGTTCCTATTATTGTGGATGATGCCATTCAATTTCTTGATTAGAAGAGTTAGTTTTAAACTTTGAACTATTGGAAGTTTTTATCATTTTGATGATTTGATCACAACAAAACAGTGAATTTTTGAAGTTGTGTCTCTGATTAGTTTAATTTGTTTAATTCACAACAAAATAGTGAATTCACTAACAAAAAAACTTTGGTTGAAGATGAATTTTCATGAATTAGTTTAATTTCCTTGAATTTTTAAAGTTGTGTCTCTGATTATAGTTTATGAATCTTGCTCAATCCCTTTTTATGGTTAGTTCGCTGTTGTGAATAGTAGTTTTTTTTTCATTTAAATTGAATCATTATTTTAAATATGGAAGAGAAACAACCCATATTCCAAGAAGATTTTCTCACACAAGCTTTTGAATAAATGATATATATTCTCTCCTTAGCAACAAGTGTTGTCTCATGTCCTATGTTTTGAAGAAAAGAAAGAAAGAAAGAAGATAAATGCAGTTATCTATATCTAAATCTCTATATGTATATACACTCATCTAATCTAATGTCTTAAAAATATAAGGTAGTTTTGGTCTGATTTGAATGTTAGACATGTACCATTGTGTTGACCAGTTTCTAAATTTCTGTTTGGATATTATTAAATTCATGTTAATTATGGTAATCTCATTGACTGAGAATGTAAAGTGTATAGAACGTTTGCTATGATAATATATTCTTATTATTTTATTATATGAATATATGAAGCTATAGTTGTTCTCTTGAGAGATATTCTTATTGTATTTATATGTAGTATAGTTCTTTATTTTCTAACTTTTCTTCCATGTTTTAGACTCCCATTTCATTTTCTGTTAATTTCAATCCCTTTTTATGGTTAGTTCTCTGTTGTGAATAGTAGTTTTTTTTTTCATTTAAATTGAAGCCTTACTTTAATATTTTCAGGTCTGAGGTTGGAGTTTGAATTTTTTGCTAAGCTGGAGTCAAGCTGAATCAAGATGTTGTGGGTTTCTTTGTTTGTGCGTTACAACAGGAATTGTGTTCGCTTGGTGGTGTTTTTTCGTGTGGTTCTGTAATTTAATTAGTTCAGGTTAGCTATTTTGGGCTGCCATTTATTTTTATAATTGTTACAATATGTTTTTCCTATGCTTTTTGCTTGGTTTGTAAAGTGGAAATGTGTAAGCAAGTTTGTGAGTCACTGTATATGAAGTAATATAATAAAGAACTCATCTCTTTTCTTATTTTCATTTTCATTTGGTTTATATATATCTTGTTGACTTAGTGACATGTATTTTGTTGACTTATATACTTTATATTTTAAAATCTGATTTGGGAATTGGATTCTCAAAAAATTGTATTTAGAATTGAATTTTTGATATAACAGGTATAGAAACTGGATTTTAGTGAAAATTCAGATTTAGAATTGGATTTTTATATAGAAATTTGGTTTAAAAACCAGTTTTTAGTGAAAATCCAGATTTAGAAATGGATTTTAATGAAATCTGGATTTAAAACTGGTTTCGAAATCGGTTTATTTTAAAATCCGGATTTGGAACCGGTTTTTTTAGAATCCGATTTAAAATTTTCAAACCAGTTCAAAACCGATTTTTGCTTTTCCAAACCGATTTTTTTTATACATTTGGTTCAGGTTTGGTTTTTGAACCACAATATGGTTTTAAATTGGATGAGGTTTGGATTCAAACCATGCCCACTCCTAATTGTTAGGGGGGAGTGATTGAAACAAACAAGAGCCCAATTAATAGCAATGACAGCCCAAATAATGAAGTGATAGATTCAATACCGAAAAGAGTGCGACAAGCCTCAATTTGGATGAAGGATTATGAGACTTGATGAGATGCGACACAGGGAATTTTGAGTGCTAAGAGCAGAGCTAGTTATAACAAATTGCGGGAATGCTTTTGTATATAAAGGAGGGTAATGTCTTTTGCAGTTCAGCTTAAATATTATCTCCTTTATCATTTTGCTTTTATAGTAAGTATCCCTCACATCCAGGAACTGTCATTTTTTCTTCTTATTATTCCACATATTTGATATCGAGTTTACTATTCCATATTGTTCAATTGATTTTTCCTTTTCTATTTCTTGGTTTAGTGTTGTTTTTGTTCTTGTTGTGAATTGTAGGTAAATGATCCTATTATCATTTATATATTACATATATAAATTCCATTAATATTGGTCGGAAGGATTAACACGTTAGATGGAGATTAACTCCATGGACTAGATTGAAGATTTTTTTATGAAGGACCTCCTTGGAGATTAACTCTATGGACGCGATTGTGGTTTTTATTATTATTATTATTCACAAACTTAGGTTTATCTCCAATGTTCGTTTTTTATTACTATTGTTATGTTATTTTTTTATGTTTTTTGCGACAAGAAAAAATAGATTTCTATTGAACAGGGATTTTTGGAGTTTTTTTTGGTCTGGGCCAGAGCCGATTTTTGGAGTGTTAAAATGACATTTGACAAAGAGAATATAGTCAGGCTTTTTGGATAGGAAAATATGGCCAGGTAAGCAGATTTTTTTCTGTGGACTGTTCAACTAAATTAGTGTGACATGGGCCTAACAAGTTCTGGGGTAGCCCAGTATTTGTTGGGCCTATTAGGGTAGGGTTCACAACCGGGCGGGTTATCTCGGGAAGCTTCCGACCCATCCATCACCATCTTGGTGGTATCGTGCACTTTCTCACTTCCCCTTTGCCCTCCTCCGTTTATACCATTTTATGCTGTTTTCTCTTTCTTTCTTTTCTTCTTTTTCTTTCTTTCTTTCTTCTTCTTCTTCTGCAACTCCAACAACAGCAATACAAAAACCTCAATAACACAAACCACACCCTACCAACAACAACAACACACTAATATTGATAATCAATCATTTTAATAATCATAATCACACAATTTTTTCTTTTCATTTAAATTATTTTGTTCTTTGCACTTTTCTACACTCTCTTCGATAAACTCCATGGAGGACCAAGCGAATCAGAACCAAGGCCAAGTTCCTCCACTGCCGCAGCCTCCGCCACTTCCGGCGACGGAATCTGAACCACCGGCGGAGGAGGAGGAAGAGGAGGAAGAAGACGATTCCAAGAAAGAGGAGGAGGAGCTTGTCGCCAAGGTTAACAGGCTCATGGAGAAGATCACTTCTGCGCCCGATAACCCTAAGCCCGCGGTTCTCCACGCCCTATCCTCTATCCTCGAAACGCAAGAGTCACGGTGCGTTTTTCTCTTTCGCTTTTCTTTCGTTCGTTCGTTCGTTTTTCATTCAATTTAAAATTCGCGGCGTTCTTCACTGTATTTGTTGTGTTTAGGTTTTCATAGAAAATGTGAATTCAATTGTGTTTTCTATTGTACCTGTACATGATCACTGATGCTAATGTGCCGTTGATGATTTCTACTTTGGAATGTAGATACATGGAAGAGAATGGTCATTCTTCTTCAAGTAATGCCCGTGCTGCCCATAACATTGGGCGCCTTGGGAGCTTAATTCGGGTATTTTCACCTAAATGGTGTTTTTTTTTTTTGGAAATATATTTTTATTATCTCTGTGATGCAGCTTTTAAAGGAGTTAAACCTTGATGTTAAATGGTAACATAGAAGTTATCTGACATGACCGTTGTCCACAGGAAAATGATGAGTTCTTCGAGTTGATATCTTCCAAGTTTCTGGCAGAAACGACGTACTCAACTGCGGTTCAAGCTGCCACTGCTAGACTTCTCTTATGCTGTTCACTGACTTGGATTGTAAGATTTGTTTTTCATGACTTGTCTTTTTTTTCCCCCCAATGTGTGTGCTACGCATAATCTGATGGAGTGTAAATGCGCAGTATCCTCATGTTTTTGACGAACCTGTAATGGACTGCATCAAAGAGTGGGTGCTGGATGATAATGGTAGATTGTCTGCTGAAGAGCAACATCTGAAGCATAACTCAGGGAGAAGGGATGCCTCAGATTCTGAAATGTTGAAAACATATTCAACGGGACTTCTTGCTGTGTGTTTGGTCAGGTATGTTATAAATCACTATGCAATTTCTTAGAGTTTAACAAAAAAAATTATGGCTTATTCTACGATAAAGTATTATTATTATTATCTGCATTAATTCTTGCGTGTAGTTCAAGTGGATGATGATGGTCTTATCCCTGTATGTGCTAATTTTCTCAATTTTGCTTATTAAATAAATAATGAATGGTCTCAGTGGAGGTCAAGTTGTGGAGGACGTCTTGACATCTGGATTGTCAGCTAAGCTTATGCGTTATCTCCGTCTGCGTGTGCTTGGTGAGACAAGTAGCAGCCAGAAAGAGGTTACTCATGTCACAGATAGTAGGCATGCATCAGGGAATTCAGTCAGAATTAGAGATGATGGTCGTGGAAGGTTTCGCCAGCTCTTGGAATCTAGTCATTTAGATGATTCAAGGATGGTTGATGATAAATCTTTAGATGATATATCTCTTGAAAGGGGTTCTGATAAATGCATTAGTGGACAAGAAGATTCTTGGGTTGAAGGCGAGCCCCCCAACTTGCTAGACAAAAGTGCTGATATCCGTGAGGCAGATGCTGATGATGAGGACAGATGGCACTGTAGAGATATAAGTGATGGAAGGATAAAATATGGCGAGCATGATGACAATCTGAGAGATGACTCTTCGCGGAGGCGCACAAATCGTGGAACTGGAAGATCCAAAGGAAAAGGAAGGGTCAACGAAGGGACTGTAGAAAGTGAAGCCATTCTTTCATCTCCTGGTTCTGGTAGTCGATTAGGGCAGGGCCGTAGTGTTAGAGATAGGACCCTGCCGAGGAATGTCGATGTTAGAAGGGCGCCTGATTCCAAAAAGAATGCTAGGACAACTTCTGATGCTTCTGTTTTGGAAAGAGGAGATAATGATGATTGCTTCAGAGACTGCTGTATTGGAAGTAGAGATATTTCTGATATTGTTCGGAAAGCAGTCTGTGCTGCTGAAGCTGAAGCCAGATCTGCCAATGCACCTGAAGAAGCTGTTAAAGCCGCAGGTGATGCAGCTGCTGACCTTGTTAAAACCGCAGCGTCAGAGGTATGTTAATATTTGTTTTCAAATGCTAAAACTATTGTAGCTTTTACTTTGGATTCAAATTTTAAAATTTTGCCTCTAATATTTATTCAGGAATTTAAATCCACTAATGATGAAGATACTGCTGTTTTGGCTGCTTCAAAGGCTGCATCAACTGTTGTTGACGCTGCATCTGCAGTTGAGGTTTCAAGGTATGCTATACATATTTCATTATTTTATGTGCATGATTTTGATGTTTAGATGACAACTGCGAAGGTAATACTTTTAGTTGTGGTAATTGCCTAATATATTCTCTCTGGTGGGTCGCAGGAGCTCCATCAGTATTAATACTGAAACAGAGAATGTGAGTGGTGCAGAACCGGAAATTGTTGAGGATGTTGAAGAGTACTTCATCCCAGATACTCAATTTCTTGCACAATTACGGGAGAAGTATTGCATTCAGTGTCTTGAGTTACTTGGAGAATATGTAGAAGTTCTTGGTCCCGTGTTACATGAAAAGGGAGTAGATGTGTGTCTTGCTCTTCTGCAGCAAAATTCCAAACATAGGGAGGCATCCAAGGTTGCTTTACTGTTGCCTGATGTCATGAAGCTGATATGTGCTTTGGCTGCTCATAGGAAATTTGCTGCATTATTCGTGGACCGTGGGGGAATCCAAAAGCTGCTAGCTGTCCCTAGAATGGCCCAAACTTACTTTGGGCTATCATCTTGTCTATTTACCATTGGTTCCCTTCAGGTACTTGTTTAGTAGCCGTAATTGTTGAATTATAAGCCTGAATAATGTTTACCTATATGAAACCTTATCATTTCAGGGAATAATGGAACGGGTTTGTGCTCTTCCATCAGACGTCGTTTTTCATGTTGTTGAGTTGGCTCTCCAACTCCTTGAGTGCAACCAAGATCAAGCCCGAAAGAATGCTGCATTGTTTTTTGCC
>JASCZI010211621.1:29352-42270 GCA_036250425.1 Stylosanthes scabra | reverse complement strand
TCCTATTACCACTCTTCCTCCACTCTCTCTTCTTCATCCTCATGTTTGTCCTGAGCCAAAGCGAAGCTTAGATGCGCCTTCCAATGTGACTGCTCGGCTTGGTACAAGAGAATTTAAACTTGCATATGGAGGAGTGCACGGGAATCGCAAGGATCGGCAATTTGTTTACAGCAGGTTTAGGCCATGGAGAACTTGTAGAGACGATGCCGGTGCCTTGTTAACATGCATTACCTTTCTTGAGGACTCCTCTCATATTGCTGTTGGCAGCCACAATGGGGAGCTAAAATTGTTTGACTCTAACAACAACAACGTGGTGGAGAGCTACACTGGTCACCAGTCTCCTTTGACGCTTGTTCAGTCTTTTGTTTCTGGTGAGACCCAGCTGTTGCTTTCATCGAGCTCCCAAGATGTTAGGCTGTGGGATGCAGCATCAATTTTGACTGGTCCTACCCATTCATTTGAAGGGTGCAAGGCTGCCAGGTTTAGCCATTCTGGAAATGTCTTTGCGGCCTTGTCAACAGAATCTACAAGGCGGGAAATCCTGTTATATGATATCCAAACTTGTCAGCTAGAATCGAAGTTGACAGATACATTTGCAGCTTCTACTGGACGAGGTCATGTGTATTCTTTGATCCACTTTAGCCCCTCTGACTCAATGTTGCTTTGGAATGGTGTCTTGTGGGATCGGCGGGTTTCTGGGCCTGTTCATCGTTTTGATCAGTTCACAGACTATGGAGGTGGAGGCTTTCATCCTGCTGGTAACGAGGTATGCAATCTTTTATCCGTCTTAAGCTAAAGTCTTAATTTTGCTGGAAGATTATGTGATGACGATTTAAAAAACAGTAAGATAGTTATACAAAAGGTAATGTGTGTGGTTATAGATTGTTGGGGCGGGTTTCTCGAATTGTGCCCAATTTTTTTAGATGGTTGAGCTCAACAGCGTGAAATGATTGTGTAGTTTGTTGTTATTATTATTTGTTAAATTTACTTATATTTATTCTTTCTTCAAGTGTGTTTATAACCTTTCAATTGTTTGGTTTAACCAGGTAATTATAAACTCAGAAGTCTGGGATCTGCGAAAGTTCAGGCTACTACGTAGTGTGCCTTCATTAGATCAAACATCAATAACATTCAATGCACGTGGTGATGTAATGTATGCTATCTTGAGGAGAAATCTTGAAGATGTGATGTCAGCAGTTCACACACGTCGCGTCAAGCATCCTCTTTTTGCTGCGTTCCGCACAGTCGATGCAATAAATTATTCTGACATAGCTACTATACCTGTGGATCGCTGTGTCCTTGATTTTGCAACTGAGCCAACAGATTCATTTGTCGGGTTGATTACAATGGATGATCAAGACGAGATGTATGCATCGGCTAGAGTCTATGAAATTGGTCGCCGGAGACCAACTGATGATGATTCTGACCCTGATGATGCAGAAAGTGAGGAGGAAGATGAGGACGACGACGATGATGATGGTGATGTAGATCCACTATTAGGCCCTGGTTTCCGTGGTGAGAGCGATAGTGATCCTGATGACATGAGCAATGATGATGATGATAGTATAAGTGAGCTTGATGACGATGAAGATGGTGACTTCATGTTGGATGATGTTGAGTTCGATGGAGGACCTGGGATATTGGAGATTTTGACGGAGGGGGAAGAAGGGGATGATGATGAAGATAGTGAAGTGCTCGAATCATTAAGTAGCGATGAAGAGGATTATGTGGGTAATGGCTTTGGTTATTAACTGTTAATCAAAGAGGCTGTAATTATTATTTCTTTCTTCATTATATTCATTTTTGGCCGAAAGGTATTTCTTCTCATAATTTTTGCCTCAATTTTGCTGAGATCTCTTTCAAATGATAATATTATAGTTATTATTATAACAGAAAGGTCAAGAAACGCAAATGTACATGTTTCAAAACCGCATATTTTCCCCCTAAGAACGTGGCCTTTTTTTTTTTTTTTTGAGTCCTTATGTTTGGAACAGACATGTCCATCTTGCCGTAATGATGATGCAATATTAGCTTATTGAGAGTGAAAATCTTCGTAGGAAGATTTGGCCTTAAAGATCACATTTTAAAAGGAAATGATAACATTTTTAGAAAAAATAACGCTTATATAATATATTAAAATTTAAAGTATTCAATTTATTATTTAATAGTCAAAATAAAAAAAATTTTTAGGAAGACAATTTTAAAATCTTCATATCTACAAAAGAAAAATATAGTTGATGGGGCAACAAATCTATTATTAATTTATTATGCATATTGGCGGTTGTATTTGTTAACTGAGTTTAAAAGTTTGATTTTAGTCGGTATGAAAATGTTTGGAACTAAACACATCAAAAAAAGTTGAGTCAAATGCATTGTCTTGGAAAAATTCGGTGCATTACAAACTAACATATATCATATATAACATTTTAACAAATTTATCACTTTTACGTATTTGTTAAAACTATTTTTTTCTAATGTAGAATCCCCATTCAAATACAATGCTATTGTCTTTTTAAACACAAAATGCTTCATCAAATCAAATAATAAATTTTCGGAAAAGGTGCCAGACTGCCAGTGCCAACAAGCAACTGCAAGTGGAGATTATGTATCAAACCAAATACTATAATAAACAAGGAGACGTATGCATATTAGTTTAAAAATCACGAAAGAAAATTCAGCTAGAAAAAATAATAAAAATGATAATGTTATATATATTTATTTAATTTATATTTGACATCCAAATAATTTTTTAGTAAAATTATTATAATTCGCAATGTTTTCATCTAAACCCGAAAGAAATAGGCAAAATGTGAAAGGTGAAGACATACATGAAGAAAAATTTTTGTAAGAAATTCTCTTTAAATAGTAGATATCAAACAGTGGTCAGTAGTAGGTACGCGACTCGTAACTCGGAGGCTCTGCAACTGAGAAAAACACAATGTTGGGAGTGGCACCAAAAACCCTCACAAATTTCCCTATTTCTTCATTCTTCCCATTCAACTCAAAATCCCAAACCACATTGCCTTCCAATCTCTCTTTCCCTTCTTCAACACGCTTCACTCACAAATACCCAACCGTTTCAGCCGTTTCCAACCCGGTTCAGGAACCCAAACTCGCTGAGTCACTCTCCCCGGGTCAATTCCGAGTTGACATCCTCTCTGAATCGCTCCCTTTCATCCAGAAGTTCCGTGGAAAGACCATCGTCGTCAAATACGGCGGCGCCGCCATGAAGTCGCCGGCGCTGCAGGCATCCGTGATCAACGACCTCGTGCTCCTCTCCTGCGTCGGCCTCCGCCCCGTCTTGGTCCATGGCGGCGGGCCGGAGATCAACCACTGGCTCAGCCGACTCAACATCCAAGCCGTGTTCCGCGACGGACTCCGCGTCACCGATGGCGACACCATGGAGATCGTGTCCATGGTGCTCGTCGGAAAGGTGAACAAGACGCTCGTGTCGCTCATCAACAAGGCCGGCGCCACCGCCATCGGCCTTTCCGGCATGGACGGCCGCCTCATAACCGCTTGTCCCAGCCCCAAGGCGGCGGACCTAGGGTTCGTCGGGGAAGTGGAGCAGGTGGATCCGTCGGTGCTTCGGCCACTGATCGCGAGTGGCCACATCCCGGTGGTGACGTCAGTTGCGGCGGACAAGTACGGTCAGCCGTACAACATCAATGCGGATACAGTGGCGGGAGAATTGGCGGCGGCGCTGGAGGCGGAGAAACTGATTCTGCTGACTGATGTGGCTGGGATATTGGAGAATAAGGATGATCCAAAGAGCTTAGTGAAGGAGATTGATATAAAGGGAGTGAAGAAAATGATGGACAATGGCAAGATTGGTGGTGGAATGATTCCAAAGGTGAATTGTTGTGTGCGATCGCTAGCTCAAGGGGTCAGGACTGCCAGCATCATCGACGGCCGCTTGCCTCATTCTTTGCTCTTGGAGATTTTGACGGATGAAGGTGCTGGAACTATGATCACTGGCTAAAACTTTTTTATTGATTTCAAGTGTTTGTTATGACTTGTGATTTTTATGATAAATTAAGCTTGCAATGAATGATGCAAGGTTTTGCTACTTTTTTGTGACCAGCTTCTAGTAAACCATTTTGAGCACCATATATGCAAGGTGACATTAAATCGTTTTGGACTTTGCTTTTAGTAATGCATTAGGAAAAGAGTGATTAGGTTCTCCTTATATTTTCGTTATAAAGTTTAGGGTCTTTTGGTTGAACGAAATACTTGTCACTTGCATATCATTTACTAGGGAAGTTTGTGTTCTTGCCATTCGGCTCGTGTTTCAACTTTCAACAGAGGCAATATTACAGATCCTCATATCAAATTAGTCAGTAGTCACCGTATTTAGAAAGACAGTTACAGTTGCTCATATCGAATGAATGTAATCCCAGTATTGTAAGCTATTAATAAGGTTTTGTTGCAAATGAAAAAGACCAAAATGCATACAAATGAAACCCCTCAGACATTTGACATTCGAACGAGCATATGCAGCAGAATCAGTAGAAATTAATTACTAGCATATTTAAGTCATTATCGATCTACATTTATATTCCAAAATATATTTCAGAATTACCTCCCACAACACCACTAAAAGCACAAAGTGTGGGTACATTGATTCCAAGTCAATGCTAGGAGGTGCAAAAAGTATCTAACAGTCCTACGAGGTGCAAAAAATATCTAACATTCCTACAGTGACCCTAATGCTACTGCTTTTCCAGCTTCCCAAAATGTGATGATGCAAGCATGTTCAAAAAAACACGGCTAAGCTTGCATAATTTGTCAATATCTAAGGTAATACCAAGGGCCTAATTGGACTCTGAAATGTCTTCATTCTCATGTTCATCATCTGAATCTGGAATAACAATAGATTCTAAGGCAGAATTTCGAGTGGGTCTTTGTCGCAGTCTTTGCTTTGAGGCCAAACCTCTGCTTTCTGCAAGGGTATGGCTAGGGACTCCAGCTAGCCGCTTGCTGTAGCGCACTCCCCTTGGATAAGAAACTGGGTTGCTTGAATGCACTTCCTTTGTATGAGGGGCTGCACGGCTTGAATGTGCTTCTGAATTTCCCAGCTCACTACTATCAGCATCATCATCATCATCATGCTCCTCACTGTAACCACGATCCTCAACTTCATTACCAGTATCATCACTATCTGATACTGGAACCACATCCTGTTTGGAATCACTGTCTGTTGAATCATCCTTGCTGTTGCATTTATCTTCTGATTCTGGGTTTTTGTCTCGTTCAGTGCTTGAAGATATTTTCCTTTTACTGATATAAAACAAGGAAAGTAAAAAAAGCAGCATTATATTCACTAATCTCTTCTTTTTGATTTGGTTATTGAACTTAAATATCTAAACCCCTATACATTAGATGTAGAACATGAACCAACAATATATATGTATAACATACTTTGTTAACTGTATAGCTTCCTTCATGGTACGATCATAAGCTTCTGCAGTATTTCCGGAAAAAAAAAATTATTAGCTTTAAATATCCAATTTGTATCAAAAGATAGCATAAAGAAGAAATCAATCAAGACAAGTTAGATGCAATTTCAACTGAAAATTCACTAGGCATTTACAAAAGCAGGAGATAGGAGTATCAAGGAAAAATGGCTAAACAGGAGGGCGTAACAGAGTTTGAATACTAGGCAACGTCTCAACATTCAAATTAATGGCAACGACAGCATATTCTCAAATAGTTAGTCCAGAGAAAAAGACCATATCTCGTTTACGCAGAAACATCCTCACCCACTTAATTCACAAGACACACCCACTGCCCATGCAACTAATACCAAAACCAAGGTAAAAAAAAAAAACAAATTCAACTCCATTAGTATGTACTATGCAGGATGAAAAGTTGACAACAGTCTTATGCATCAGAATAGGCAAATCACATTGATTTTAAGTACATTCATCAAACAAATGGTGAATGGCAAGTAATCGAACATACAATACACTTCTTACCAAATGAGTAATTAACAGGCCTGCGAGTGCGACAAGAACGTGTATTTCCTGAACAATAATTTCGAAAATCATTTGACAGCATCTCCTGTCGTTGCTTTCGCTTCGCTGCTTTTTCTTTATTCTGTGAAATTTGAAAGCAATGTTACTTCAAATCAATACAACAAACAAAGATGTAGATGTTTCATTTGAACTATCATATAGAAGAACTATCAAACACTAAAAAATTACCAATCTATCATACCTTTTTAAGCTTTTCAAGAACAGGAATTGCATCACTTTCAAGCTTCTTACCAATAGCAACTTCAGCAGCAGAATTGCTACCTGAAAATGTTTCCTGCAACGAACATTCAAAGATAGTAAATTAAGAACTGAAATTTGTAATTTATGGAGAAGACACAGCAGTGAATTTGATCTTACAGCTGCTTTTGAAAATTCTTCAAGATTGGTGGCAAGTGTTTCCCATTGAAATTTGATGGGAAGCGATGAACATCCATTGACATTATTCTTTGGACTTGAGTCTGATGTGATTATTTCCCTATACAATCTGTGACTCTGACATTTTGCATTTGCATCATACCTACAATCAACAAAGTACAACAAAGGGGTAATCAAGATTCTGAGATTTAAAGGATTATGTAAAGACTAGAACATGCTCTAAAAATTACCAAAAGGAAGCAGTTCCATCTCTTCCTAAGGCATCTTTGCGAAAAGAAGTAAGTTTTGTTCCTTGTTTTAGAGAGTCATTAATGTATGACACTGCGTCATTTTGCTGAAGATAAAAAACACCAGCAAACAATAAGGGGCAAATTAGAACATAGACTTTCAGGATAGAATGTCTAGCTAGGTAATTGCAAAAGCATCCTATATATTAAAGAAACAACAAAGGGAGGTAAGAATACTTCAGCTCGAACTTCACATAATGCTTTTAGCAGTCGTAAACGATCAGATGGATTAAGTTCCTTGTATTTGGATATCTCCTCTCTGCATAACCATCCATGGCATCAGTTATTAAAATTATGCAGCAATCATTTTCAACACAACATTATCAGTGCATCTCTAGTACCCGTTAGATGGCACAAGTGGAATCTTCCCCTCCGCAACCTATGAAAAGGAGCCAGAAGCATTAGTGAGTAGTAAACCCAATCAACAACAAGAAGAGAAAAAAAAGATTAAAATGTAGAAAGCCAAGCAATAAGCAAAGACTTACCCATGACCACCACATAGTTAGTTTCTTGCAAAGAGCAGTCACCCATTTGTCAGCATTAACCAGATTTTTATTCACAGGTGGTATCCCCTGTGTACAAATGCAAACAAAATTTAAAATTTAGAGTAAATAAATAAAAACCAACAATGGCCCAATATCCAAACAATGATAGTATTGGATAGGATGCTATGAACTGAAAAATACAAAGCAGAAAAGGATAAGGTACGTTGGTTGGTTTGATTCGAAAAGTTTGCCAATTTATAGCATCATCATAATTCATATGAAAAGCATTCAACTTCCTCCTTGGATGCATTAGCCTTACATATTTTAGGCTTTCCTCCCAAAACATATATCCCAAAATAATAATAATAACAACAATAAGAAAATAAACCCGGCTTCTCTCCCTTAATCACTGCTTAATTTGGTGAAAAATATCTTAAACACAGTAAAGCTTTGTAGGTAATGAGTTCAATAAATCCCTGTTGTAAAGGTGAACTCAAATCAAGAGCTCTGTTTTTCACAATAAAATGTTTCGCATGAAATGAAAGGAAATGAATATTGTTGTTGTTACTATAATCTATATATAAAGGTCAAAATTTTGATAAAATAAAAAAGAATTTAATTTACATGTAACACTGTACACCACCATACACCCTTGTCTTCTTCCTCTATCTGTGTTGAGGTACACTATCGTATGTTGTATTCAATTGTTTTGTGAATTTTTCTGTGCTGTGTTTATATTTTCCGTGTTGTAAATGAGATGTATGGAAGTGTGGTACATGGCGCGTTACCGAATAAAAATATAAGAACAACAAAGTACCTTCAAAAGTTGAATGTGAAGCTGAGCAAGTGCAGAGTCAGGCTTAACAATCCCGATTTCTAACTCTTCAGCAGAAAGCTTAAATTCTTTACCGAGTATTGAGCTAAACACCTGAAATCACCGAAACCACATTCGCTCATCGATTTATACCCTACTCTCACTCTAAATCCTTCATTTTTATCCCCAAAAAAAAAAATTAAATAATAATAATAACAACGTCGACGATAACATAAGCCATAACCTAATAAAAATTTGCGCGAAGATATTTATTTCTTACGTCGAAGAAGTTGAGAACAGAAGCGAGTTCCCAGCATCCACGTAGCTTCAGAATCTCATCATCTAGCGTGTTCTCCTCGCCTCCACTGTGTTCTTCGTCGTTCGGCATTTCTCTTTCTCTCTCTCTCTGTTCGTTGCGATTTCTGAGAGAAGAAACGATAGAGAGTGATCGAAGAATGGAGAAGTGAAAGAAGAGGAAGCGTGATCGACAGGGAAAAACGCAAAACGGTGAGTTTTTTCCCGCCCGAAGCGCTTTTTTACTTTTTTTTTTTTTATCACCTGCTAAGAATCGCACTGTGGACTGTGGAGTGTTGAAATTTTTTTATGCTAACTAGGGCTAACTAATTTTGGGGCCGCGCCCTTTTGCTTTTTTACCTCGCGGGCTCGCAGCTCATAACGTGGCGTTTAATGGTCGTGAATTTTCCGACCAAAACAAGGTAGTGAATTTGGTTTTTTTTTTAAATAACTAATTCAACCCTTAATAATTACTCTCAATGGACCACGATATTCCTAATAAAAAAACTCATCATTTGCTTACGACATTAAAAAAAAAACACATCATTTTTGCTCCCATTTTTTATTTGTGGAACTTTCTAGCTCCTATTCTTTTATCTCGTAAGACATTTTAGTCCCTTATTATATAACAAAATAGGGGTCAGAAAGTCTCACGAATGAAAAAATATGAGCTGGGAATTGTGTTTTTTTTAGAGGCCTCATTGTCTTTTGATATAATTGTCAAGGACTATTTTAATATTTTTCTCTCTGATAACTATCTAATAAGAATTATTTTTACATACCTTTTGTCTTAAATAATGATTGCATATTAATAAAAATAAGTAAAAATATATAATTTTACTTATTACTTGTAGTAAAAGTAGTAAAATAAATAAATGATGGTATTTGTATCATTTTCAGATTCTATTTGAAGAAAAATAGCGTTTGGTAAGGGGGACTGGGAAACTGAGACTCAATATTGTGTTTGTTGGACAAGGATTGGAACTAAAATTTCAGTCTCAGTTACCAAAATTTCAGTATTTTCAGTACCTCCAATTAGTAGGGACTGGGAGACTGAGACTGAAACTTTAACAACATTTTTTATCAAAAATACCCCCATTCAACTTTTCTTATTCCTATACTACCCCTTCCACCATCACCATCACCACACCACTCTTCAAACCACCACCACTGTCAACAACAACACCATAGTTGCACCACTACCGGCCATCGCATCACCACCACCACCAACAATAACAACAATATTAACAACAATAACACCATCGCTCTCTGCACTACACACAACACCACCACCACCACCACTCACACCACTCTCCGTCCTTCACTGTCACATCATCAACAACACACCATGTATTTTGAAAAAATTAAAACTTAAACTCTTCTATCAATCAATTACATGTATTTATAATATATTGACAATTGATCTGAGTCTAATTTATAATATTTGTCAACTTATTTGTGAAGGACAGGGAAAAAGGAAATGCAACAGAAGAGGAAAGTTGGTGGGTGAGTGAATGGGTGGATGGGAAGAGGGAGGGGAAGGGTGGGAGGAGGAGGGAAGTGACAGGGTGGGTGCGGCGGAGGAGGAGAGAAGTTGATGGGTGGGAAGAGGAGGGGACGGAAGAGGCGGAAGAGGGAAGGGGAGGTGGGTGCAGCAGAGACGTTGTAAGGTGTTTGTAGTTGATGTAGTTGAAGTAGGTTTTTTTAAATAAAAAAAAAAAGTGGTAAAGATATCATAATCATTTTTTTTTTAGTCTCTATTCATTTTAATTTTACACATTTTAAACCAAACACAATACACAAATCTAATTTAGTCTCAATTTCTCAGTCTCAGTCCCTCAGTCTCAGTCTCTCAGTCTCTCTTCCAAACGCTACCTAAGAGTCATAAGTCAAGTTGTCAAAGAAGAATTACAATGAAGAATTCAGAAATTCAAAGATTTCTAGCTGCTAAAATCTTATTTTTGTCAAATTCATACATATTAGGTGTGGAAAATGATGCATTATCTACCATATAAAAGGGATGCTCATTATAACTGAAAATCATCTTATGTACCATCAATTTTAGGAATTTAGAATCAATTTTTCATATACATAAAACAGAAATACATTTAGAGTAGTGTTAGTTAGAAAAGATTAGACTTGAAAACAACAAGTCAACCTCAATCTTCAATAATGTATACTTTTCTCTCAACCTTTAATTATATTTTCTGTTTTTATGTTATCATGAGCTAAATATTATAACTAGGTCAATGATGTAGCCTTTTATGTGAATTGAATAATTATTAATCATTGTCATTCGACTATAATTATTATGAATCATATGTGTTTATAATCAAATTTAATACTTTTAGATTTTTGATCACCATTTAAATGATTTATTGTTTTGCAATGCACTTGAGAAAAAAGTTGTAAATGATGCTTCTAATTATAAATACCATAAATTGAGCAAAAACTAGAGATAGACAAATGCGATTTATGTGGTTGCTACACAAGTTTCACAAAACCATAATCATTTACTCAAATAAGTTGTAACTAAGAGATCAGTACATCTATATGAGTTTAAAAGAGTTTTTTGACCTTGAGAAAGGCTAGAAACCAGATTAGGAAACTTAACCAATTTGAGTTTATAACAAAGAAGTTGAATGACATGATCATAAATATTTAATTCCATAATGTGGTGAAATCTATCGTCCTAACATTCATTTTACTAATTTTAATATTCAAATATGAATTTGTCTTTCACTTTCATTCTAATAGCTTTTGATTATCCAAATAGAAGCCTAATTTAGTTCATTTAAGTACTTGATAATTTCTCGTAGGAACAATACTCTACTTTATCACTTTATTACTTGAACGACTGATGCATTTGCTAAAAAGTGTGTGTGTCACTACAAGAGAGGCGCGGCTTAGCGGCGGTTTTTTTACCGTTTCGCGGCGGCTAAAAAACCGCCGCCTATAACGATGTTGCTAAATGGTTTTGCGACGGTTTTTCACAACCGCTGGCATAACTGCCGCAAAACAAAAAATATTGTCACGGTGAATTTTGCGGCGACTTTTAACCGCCACTGTATCCGATTCGTAATCTTGAGCAACTGTTCTTTTGCGGCGGCTATAACTCGCCGCTATCATTATATCGTGATTAAAAATTTTGTGGCGGCCTTTCAATGAATCATAATTGCCGCTATTATTATATCTTGATGAAAAATTTTGCGGCGGCTATTTTGTGTTGGTCTCAAACAGCCGATATGTGTTTTTTTTTTTAATTTTCCATTACTAAAAATATTTTTGCTTGTATTTTTTTTAAAATATATTAATTCTTGATGGAATTTAACATTGTTTCCTATATATAGTGAACCAGATCAACGACATAAAAGTAAATATATAATTATAAAATATTTGAACGATTGTTTAAATATAAATTTAAAAATAAAATAAACATAAAAGAGTAACATAGTCAATAACTAGTCTTGAAAAATTAAAAAACATAATCAAATAACTCAAAATATCACTAGTGTTAAAGGAAATAACGTAAAATCCTATTATCTATTTTCTACGTTGCCATTAATCAAGATTGTCTCTCGAAGGAGTTCATCCCCGCAATGATGTCTGCTAGAAGATTCACACCTTGCTTTTGAATGAGATATCTAAGAGTATTCTTCATTGCTTGCCTCTTTATCTTCTCCGATGCTACTTCACTCTCAAGTGCCTGTCTTTTCAATTTTTCAGTTGTCAGCTCTGCCCGCAATTCTTCCACAACCCTCTGAGTCTCTTGTGCCTGAGCTCCTCCACCCGTTTGTTGTGAATTTCGGCCAAAGAGTCGGCTGGGAATCGCTCCGAAGCCCATTCCACGAACCCTTCCTGGGTGCTCTTTTCCAAGAACCTGGGCAAGCGAATCATTTTGAAACAACAATCTGGAAGACTCATCACGTTGCTCAATGTCCATAATTTTTTCCTACAAATATATTCGTGGTTAATTGTACCATCTTTAATTTCATCCAATCAGAATTAACATGAACAAAGAATATATTATATTTTAAACACGATTTCTAAAAGATACTTACACAAATAGTTTGAGCATCTTCGTGAATATAAGAGCCATCAACTTTCTTATGTGTCATCATCCAGACCTCGCCTCTACTGACATCCCTCCCCTGTTGGCGGGACTGCAACATTGCGGTAAAAAAAATATATCATATAGCATTCGATAAAATAAGAAGCATATCAAAGAATAGTCAAGAAATACACATCAAGCTAATTACCTCCTCATCTATCCGCCTTGCCAAGCTTTTGGAACCTCCTGTGTGTGTGTGTATAGCTGCTTCGATCGGTTCACTGCATTTTTCCTGTTTTGCCGTAATAAGTAAGCTACTTAGTCACTGAACTCAAAGCCCAATTAACATATTTATTAAATATTATATTTCCATTAAAACTACCTTGGTGTCAGGTCTGAGGCGATATCTAAGGAACCTTCTCCAATCATTCTCATCAATTCCCCTTGAGCGTGCATCAACATTCTGCTCCAAAGTCTTCCTTGGGTCGTAATACTCGTGGAACAGTCTATTCCTCGCTTCCCTCCAGGACTTGCCTAAACTTTGCAGCATGTTACCTTTAATAATTTCATCTTG